>VWZK01021351.1:0-30148 GCA_013396935.1 Baryphthengus martii
TCCCCACCGCGCTTGCCCGTCTTTAGCCGCACCTCCGCCGCGTCGACTACCGGGCCTCGGCACTGCCGTCTGCTTCCCCAGGGCGGGCGGACCGGCACCGGAGCCGCTCCCCTCGGCGAGTCTAGCCGGGTCCCGTTTGCTCGCTCCGTTCACCCGCCCCGGACCCGGTGCTCCCAGGCGGTGCCCCGGGTGACGCCCGCTCGATAGCTGCTCGTTAGCTCCCTGGGGGCTTCTATTACGAGGGGAGGGGCGCGGGCGGCTGAATCACTCTCGGTGCGTTCACACCTCGTTCAGATCGGGCGCCGGGGGGTGTTGGTTCCGCCCTCCACCTCGGCCGCTTCAGCAGCCCGGCCGGCGGCTGCCAGCCCCCTGCAGCAGGCGAGCCGCCTTCTGGGCTTCAAAGAGCCCCAAAGCAGAGCTCCTGGCCCGTCCCTTTGGTCGCGATTTCTTTCCCCAGGGCGGACTGACCTGCACTGGAGCTGGTCTCCTCGGCTTGGTGCGTAATCTTTGGTTAGTTTACTAAACAACAGAATTATGACAATTCCACTACCTTAAAAAAAAACAAACCCGAACCATCCACAGTATTATCTCTATCATACTACCACCTGGTGGCTACTCTACAGCACAACAATTTTCGAACAATGCTTTCAACATAAATCGGAAGTTGAAGAGTCATTTAAACACCTCTTTCGGGACAAAATTGCTTAGGACTTTAAGGCACCATAAACAATGGAATAATAATCTTTAGCATGTTATTAGGCAGTTGAAATCAGTTTTATCTTACAGAAAGTTCAAAGGATCTTAAGGTGAAATCCTGTGTAGCAGAAATACAGCTATTTTTCATTAGAAGCACAATTAACTGTCACATAAGCCCCGCTTACAAAAACATAATCAAAAGGCCAATGACATCCTGGGATGCATTAGANACATTCCTTTCTTGTCAAACTTGTATGAGAATACTAGTTTTCAGTACAATTGTTACTTACTGGTAAGAAAAACCTAAATGAGATTCATAAACCAAACCAAGAACATCTGCCACTGCTTTCTAATTCTCTCATTTCTCTCCCTTCCTGACTCTCACTTGTTCATACACCTACAGAAATGGCTCTTAACTTCAGACTAAGAGATGAGAAGAAAATTTAATTAAAAAAAAAAAAGCAAGTTCTTGATTGCTTCAGTGCAGCTTATTTTGATTCTGACTTGGCTGACAGCCAGCAGGATTTTGGAAAACGTTTTCACCAGCCTCAATTTTCAATGGATTAAAAGCAGAACAATTCCTCCACACATTGTTGGTGTTTTTTTTAAATAGAGTTTTAGAAAGCAGGCTTCTGTTCTTCAGAGGGTGGCTTTCAGGGTGATTAATAATGGCATTTTAGCATTATTTTTGAAAACAAAATTCCGATCTTACAAACACACCTACTGCCTGAAATTTCAGACAGCTAGAAACCCTAGTATTTGGCAAAGAACAGAAGCACTAACTACATACTGAAAACTTTCTAGCATTGTGCTTTTTTGAGCATGAACAAGTGGCCAGTGCTTCACCAGAATAACAAAAACCACCTTGGTTAAAATACAAATCCAGACAGAACTTTAAAAAAATAATACTCTAGATCAGTTTCCACAGAATTTGTTGGTTTGTTGTTGTTTGTTTTTTTTCAAAATACTTGCTGAACTTTAAATTGACAATAAAACTCACAAAACAAGGTCACTTAAAATTATCACAAGCATTCAGAAAAGTGGAGCATAAAAGCAGTATTTCAAGCCAGGCTGTTTTCCCACCAAACTAGGCATAATCTTTACATCCTTATGTAGAAATCTCCCTGTTTTAGAAGCATTGCAAACAAAAATGCTCTGAGGTAAAAAGAACACTTTCATTCAGATAGGAGCATATGACTGGGCTAAACACTGGCTCCAGAGCTGCTGGTACTGCCCAACCTCTCTGCCAGCAACAGGTTGCACAGATAATAGTGAGAAGAGTCAGTAACTCACCCCACCTCCATCATTGATTCTGCTGCAAAGCTTGCGTTGATAAAATGCAGGGGAACATGAAAAAAACAAACCCTCTTGCAGTCTAATTGTATGTTCTGTAGCCACCTGTTTGATATATAACAGAAGCACAGCCAGTAACACAGGCTGAATTGTGTAAACATTAACCACGTCTGTTAATCTGAATCGCTTGTTATACCAGCCCAGAAATCATTCAGCCTCACACTGCACGAGCAGAGCAGTGTGTGGTTCTCAGAGCAGGCAAGTACCAGATGTAAGAGACAAACAGGGTATGCTTGGCAATAGCTTTTCAAACAAGAGAAAAACCGAAGTCCTCCACCCCCCAATCTGAGCAGGGAAAAACACTGTCTGCCCTTCATCACTTAGCTTCAAAATCTTTCAGTGATTGATGTAAAGTCTTCTCTGAACTAAGAAGTTGAGCAAAAGGCTTCAGGTCCTGCTGCCTGAGGTGTTGTGCAAGGCGGCAGCAGCAGCCACCTCCTTAGCCTTCCTGCTCTGCCCCTTGTCTGGCCAGGACAGCAAGCTCAGCAGGGCTGTCCCTTCAGTTTCTCCAGGCTTGAGGGCTGAGGAGACAAGCCCTGCAAAGGGTCCCATGGAGTACAGGGTGGGGACTAAGGAAAACAAACAGACTAGAAACGTTAAAGAAAATAGCTGGCAGCACTTGGAACGTGGAGGTTCTGAAGAGCTCCAGGGAGAAGTTCAGACAAAAGCAAGCTGATAGTAGGGCAGTGCAGATATTTAGAGTATCGAAGAAGGACCAAAAACTAGGCATAAGGCCCAGCTATTACAGAGGAGAAGATGGCATATGCAACCTGAAAAACTTGTAGAAACACCACATTCACAAGCCTCTGACTAGGATGAGGGCAGCCGTTTGGATGTGCTGTTTCTGAATTATTAGCTATATAGGGATTTGGCAATGGCAGCCAGTTGTCACTCGTGCCCCTGTTTTGTTGTCATTGCCACAGCCCTTCTTCTGGTTACTCTTGGAGCTGACTGCAACATTCTTTGGAAGATTAAATGGCAACAGGCATGATTAGTTACCAGGCTCAGCTTTATGAAGCAGCTAAGGATATTACAGAGGTTCTGTTTGCTGAATATCCATGCTAAATTTTTAAGAACCTTATGTATTTTCAACAAGATACTGGGGGGCCAGATTTAACTCCTAACAGGAATGCTATAAGATATTACTACTTTCTTAATTCAGCACAAGTTACACCAAATTGAAGGAAGATGTCACCATCTTGCCGAAAAGGTAAGAAAGCAGACTTCAAAACCAGCTGCAGAGACAGTCAAGACAAACAATTTTCAGGCAATGTGCCAAGAAAAAAAATATTTAATTGTTATACTGCTACATTGCCGGAGAGCCTTCAATATGTGCTTTTTGGAGCAGAACATGGCATTAACTTACTTGTGTACATGTAAAGGAAGTCAACAGCAGCAGTTGCTAGAAACAATACAGAGGAGAAGCAAGGGTGACAAAAAGAACAAAAGGAGGAAGCCAGTAATTTGCAGGAGAGGTCATACATAATTAGAACTGAGGTGTTAAGAGAAGATTCATGTGTGTGTATATACATACACATATATATAATTTCTTTATTATCCAATGTAACTCTTCCCTTAATTGTTAATTTCTAGAAATATTTGCCTTAGGACAGAAATCAGACTAAAGACATAGATTTGTAAGAGTTTTGACCATGGCAAAACACTGCAAAAGAGCAAAAAGGCTGCATGTCTTTGAGCATGTAAAAGCAGTTGACATTTCCTAAAGCCATGACTCAGAAACACTAATTCTGTTCAAATTACCAAGTTACTCAGGGTGACAATAACATTTCAGAGCTCATCTGAGATCTCAGCTGTGATACGCAGTGCCGTTTAGACTGGTGACTTTCATAAACCTCTCAGCAAACTCTTGTTTCAACCTCACCCCTGTCAGCACACTAAAAATTTCTCTCTAAAATTGCAAAGCCCCAGCTGTGCTGACTCCTGTTCTGCGCCATCTCAGAACAGCCTGGGGACATGACATCTCCATCAACACCGATACACATGCCGGACAATAGTTTACTGCATGTCTGCCATAGATCTTTCTGCTCCATGTAGCTTACTATTATAGCCCTTCTAAAAAACAACGTAACAAAAAAAAATATAAAGAACAAAAAAAGAGTGTTGTTCTTAATTGGCTATATAATGGAGAAAATACACATTTAAAGTTTCTTTTCTTCCCATTTCTCTGACAATCTATAAACAAGACCACAAAAATTACTTAGGCTTCCATTTTCCAACTATCTAGCACAAGCCTACAAAAGCAGGCCCAGTCCACATAGGGTTACTATTCCAGTAAGTTGCTGCAGACGTACTGCAGAATTATTTCATTTTTTTCATTTGAAGATACACATCATTGAAGAAGAATCTGACCCTCTAAGAAGTGTTTATGCGAGCACTATCATTGTTGCTTAGACCTTCTTTGATTTTGTTTTTTTTACACCTGCTCCTGTACATGAGCTCTTCCAATACTACTCCACTAAAGAATCACAAAGTCCCAAGTACCAATAAAACCAGTAACAGGAAAGGGACCAACATGAATGAGGCTGCTCCAACAGCAGAGCCAAGCTAGGAGCCAAGCTAGCAGCCAAGGCAACCCTGGAGTAGGCCATGCCTTCACCAATGGAACACCATCCACCCATGATCCTCACCAGCAGGCGGATCCAGGGGTGGGGCACATTCCCTTAATAAATACAACATTCTCAATGCAAAAATGTACCTGAAAATGATTATAAAGAACCACCTATAGTTTGATATAAATCCTTGAAGATAAAATAATCTGTATTACTGTTTCTCTGCCACCCTTTCTCTCCAGTCAACACAGGGACACTGTAGGATTCAGTTATGCTTGGCCAATAAAGCTGATGGTCTGTATTCCTAAGGCTGTTGGCAGCCAGCATGAGTCAGAACAGCCCTGAGATGGATTTGATTTATACTGATGGACCTGCTGGAATAGACTGACCTCAGAATGAACTTTATTTACCTTTGTACCCCTTCTTTATACCTAGGCTATATGCTACTCAGTGTAGCCTATTGAGTGTAAAAATATGCATACATACATTTGATTTTTCAATAGAAGAATTGAAAGTCCCTAAGTAATTTTCCCAATTCTTAAGTAGGTCTAAGGCTGCCTCCAGGAAATTCTTTCCTGCTTTTCTTTTGAGCTGAAATATGATTTGGGCAGCTCAGTCAAAGCAGTGTAAATAATCACGCAGAGCAGTCAATATAGTTCATGGTTTGTAGAGGTTTAACGCACTTAGATGGCATCTGGACGAGTGATATAAATAAAAACTATCCTTTCAGGAAACATTTTTTTAAAAGGCCAACAGCTCCATAGCCCAGTAATACAGTTTTGTCTTTGCAAGAGCATGGCACAGAGGCTTGCCACCTTTGCTTTGTCTGAACTTGTCTTCATGTACCTGCAGTTTTGGTGTTCACTTGAGTTAGTTTTAACTATTTTTTGCCTTGCTCTTTGTTTTACTTCAACTTGTCATTCTATAATGTCACCATAGTTTTACACAGATAGTAGTAACCAGCAATCATTCCATGAAAAATGAGATATTTACAATTAACATAGCAAAGCAGTGCAGAGGAACACTGGCCTAGTATAATAGTAGAGACCTTGAGGAGTGGGGGCACAGGATGCACTGTACTGGAGTACAGGTCTGGGATGAAAAGATATAGCACAAGCTGGCACTGAGGACCTCATGGCTGTAACAACTCACTTGTGCAGAACTATAGTCAGACAAAGCCAATTTGTAAGTGTCAAGAGAAAACGAACAGGTACCTAACATATGTACAAGACATCATATATTAAGAAGTATCACAAAATTCAGATGTATCACAGAGATGCAGATCAATGGAGAATAAGCAAAGTATAAAAGTGCATTAACAAGCATATGTGATCCTAAGTGCACCCTAAAGCGAAAAAGAATCCATCAACACCACATTCCTCCAGGTAAAGGCCTCCAGAGCATGACTTGCCATAACACCACCACCACTACCGAACTGTAGTCACTGACCTTATGACCCAGAGCAGCAGTGGAAAGGTGGGCATAATCCCAGGGAAAGGAGTAGAAACTAAGTGGTTGTGGAACAACTGCATTATTATGAGGAGAATTTTTGTTTAGGGATATTACTGTGGTACTGTTATTTCTGTACATAAGGATTTTGTGTAATAATAGATTTGAATTAATAATGATCCGTGGCTTAAACTGTTAAGATTTCACCCCTACTAACAAATTTTTGATTTACATAGAATGTCTTTGCCTGTAAACAGGATTTGTTTTGCATGGTTTTGTGCTCAGTCAACAGTTATATACACGTACAAATAACTAGAACATGCCATCTAGATCAAACGGTAGGTAGGTTTTACTGCCTCCTACTATGATATTGAAGCTTTCCAACTTGGTGCATGCTCCATTTACTGCTACCTATAAATCTCTACAATAATAAGCCATAAAAATTTGATGCTCTTACACACTTACCTGGCTCAACCTCTGAGACTTTCATTTGGTAAATATTGTCAATTTTCTAAGAATAAACATGCATGTATACACACATACATTCTGATTAGACTGCCTCAATTTGACTAATTTTTGTATATTTTGAAAGGTTGCTTACGACTACATCCTTCAGCCAATTTGTGTAACTGTCTTTGCATCTCAAACTTTTCAACATTTTGAAGCAGATGGAATTACTACATTTCTTAAAGGAGAAGATCAAATTCAAGATCATCTTTTTTCTTTCTGCATTCTGGGATCCTGTGACAAGGCCCTTTTACAGGCTGCTTTTTCAAGTTTTTTTTTATTACAGAGCTTCTGCTATGCCTTTTTAGCTCTTTGTGGGTCTTACTCAAGTTACCCTTGTTTTGCTCTTCTGTGTGTACTTCTCCCACTGTGTATGCTCCCAAAGCTCAATCTCACCCTCATGTAAAAGACTTTCTAGTGAATGACAAAAGTATGCTGTCGCATGGCAAGAGTAAAGGGCAAGAATATAAGTAACCTCCCCAATTTTTTCCCAGAACAATTTTCATTATCTAATACCCACATGAAAAGCCCAAGAAAAGCATACAAAACTTAGTGAGGTATGACTAAGCTCTATATCTTTTGCATTCGTAAAGGACATCAAAGGAAATGTTTAGCACAGAGTAGAAAAGCTCCTATTCTACCTGTCTACAAGACAATAAGAAACTTTGCTGTAGAAAAAATGCACTGTGATGCTGACAGCTCTGTCATGCTCATTTAACTTACCTTAAGCGGTTGTTTTTCTGTCTCGTGTAACTGGTATTCTTGCATCTTGAACCAACATTACAGAAGAGGGTCCGCATGAAAGGATAAAAGCCCTGACTTGGCAAATCTCGGGCTTCTAAGTAACCTAAAACCAAGCAGCAACAAAATTAAGCCCAGTCACACCGGACTTACAACCCTATACCACCATCACATTGTGTACCCTTCTAGAAAGTGGCTTTGTCACCTGCAAACAATGATGGCAGGTGTCCCATTTCAGAACAACAAATTCACCACAGAAAAGGTAGAACTTGGGTGTGACTTGTGCTCTGTGACAACAAGGTATAACATTTGAGAGCGCTTACTGAAAAGCTGATTTTTCACAGTAGTAACTCCTTTGCAACATTTTATGTTTTCTGCCCTCTCCACCCAAAATGGCTTGTAACATAGATTAGAATATAGACTTCTTCACAAAATAGTAATTCTTCTTTTCTCCCAGGCTCTCATGAGGTAAAGGAACTGATATTCAGCAATGTCTGAATGTACATTTATCAAGACTGTCTAAACAGAAACTTTTCCCTATCTCTGGAATTTATCTGTATCTCTCCATAATTCTGAGAATTTAAATATCAAGATACAAGGCAACTTTTTGCTTATTTTGAAACACAAGGAATAGCTATAGGTTCCCTGTTTACCTTCATTTCTCTGTTTAAAGCACCTAAAATTAAGGAATACTTGAAAGGGCATTCCCCTCTTTCTCTGGATAGCCTTCTTTTGGCAACCATTACATCAAAACTAAGGGAATGAAATGAGAAGGAGGTAAGAAAGTTTACATTTGGGCTAGCACTCTTCCTGATTATTCAGAACTGAAAGATGCAGAAATGGTAAATTTACTACATGTACATGATACTCAAAAACCCTAATTTTATTTAAATTCAGGTGCCAATGTTTTTAAGACATATACCATTAGAAATTGCACTGTTAGCTGAACCATCCTTTGTTACTCAGGAAATGTACCTGATGTATAAAATAATGAATTTTGAGTTGTGAATGACCAGTGCCATTTAAGTTATTTTCACTTGGCACACACTTCACATTTTAGAGAGCTCTCTGAGCACATACATTGGACCTCTTTCTGCTAAAGCAAAGCAGATGATGTAGTCCAAGAGCACACTTCATGTACTCAAACCATTACATGCATTGCATCCTTGGGTCCAGACCAGAGCTAAACTAAAGTGAACGTATATAGTGCAAGCTAGATTATCTCCACATTTCACTCTACAGATCTGTAACTGTTTTACCGAACTGGTTTCTAATGTAGCCAAAGCTGGTTTATCTCCAGCTCACTGACATCTGTAAATAACAGAATAATAAACTGATGAGACTAAAATACTCTAACAGAACAGACTAATAGATTATAATGTTCTCTTTTGAAAGAGGTTAACATTTGACAAGATAAAACCAAAAAGAACTTTATAAGGTGAAGGTAGTCATAATGAGTTTTGAATTGTTGGTAGAAATGGAAAAAAAATATCATTTACAAAATGTTCATTCTATATCCCAGGAAGTGGGTAGGAGTAATATTATGCTTGTCTAACTGCATAATTATCTACAGCTGAGCCAGTCATCCAAACTCCATTATACAATAAAAAGAAATAAGCACAACTAAACCCCAAGTAAATATCTAAAACTGACCTGAAAAATCAGACCTTAAACTTTGTATTTTTTTTCTGCCTAAATATGACTTAGATCCACAGCTGGACAAGGCTGAATGGAGAGGTAGGATCCTCTCCACTGACTCCACTACATTTAAGTCTCCCCTTCTAGGATATCTTTACTATTTCTCAAATAATTCTGCAAGCAGAAGGAACAAAAATAGAAAACAGGTGAAACAAGACATACAGTTTTCCTTGTATTTTGGGGGCTCCTGGAAGCGAATTGCAGCCAGAATCAAGAAAAGCACACATGGCCAGAGTATTTCAGTGAGAAACAGGATCTGAAAAGGAAAATCAAAACATCACCAGTACTAGAAAAAAACAGGATTTGGGAATAAATCATTAAAATTCAACATCTTATAATAATAATAGAAAAAAAACTCCACAATATTAAATTTCCCCTCTACAACTATCCAAGGGAAATCAAGATCATTAAAAGCCAATTAGTAATTAAGACTTCTATTTATCCTTATAACTTTGCCAAATACACTGCTTTCAGTGTACAAAAGTAGTTTTCTCTTCTTCTGTTTGTACGGTGTACAGATATTTCCCTCTGGTCAACACAGCCTCTTGGACAACATGACGACAGTGACTATCCAGATTTCCCATACCTGAGCCTTCTAAGAAGCCAACAACATTCTACACCTTGCTGGAACTCCTTAAGCCTCCCTGAAGCCTCCTGTTCTGAACTCCGCCCAGAAAGCATTTGCCCTTCTCCTGACTGCTGCCATCACACCCTCTCTTTCACCAGCAGTTACCAATCTCCAAAATCTGCCTTTCTGACCTCCAGCAGCAATGTTGTGCGATAAAGGTAATGGGCTCACAGCTGCCCACTACCATGCTTCTTGATTCCCTGGCCTCCCACTTCAAGGGCCACAGTGCAAAGGCATCCAAGCTGGTGCACTGCCAAATTTATAGATTTTGAGCATGTCTCTCCTCTGAGAAAGCTGCATGTACACAGTATGTGCTTATGCCTCCTCCGAGAGGATGGAAACCCTGAAACACGTGTGGAGAAAAACAACAACAACCAACCAAACAAACAAAACACACCAAAATAACCAAGAACTATTGCCTCAATTTTCAACTGCAAAACAAAAAAACCCTTCCATTCATACAACTTTCAAAACATTTCTAGATTCAATGATAAAAGTGCTAGCCAAGTATGAATACTCTACTCTTTACAGACCACTCCAATCTTTCACAGCCCCTTCACCATTCACTGTGTAATATCAACTAATTCCACCTGACACTCCTGACACATTGTTAGTTCAACAGACCATACTTGTCTTCTAGCCCTAACTGTCAATAAATAACCATGAGAAGACAATTGCCTTTTACAGATAGAGTCACACAATTTAATACAGAGCTGAGGCACATCAGATCTTTCAGGAGATGCTTCTCTCTTTGGACTCACAAGGGTCTGACCCACTCGTTGCATAGGTGGATGATTCACCTGGATTTCTCCTTGTGTATCTGCAGATGGAGAGCCTTCATGGCTCAGTGTTCACACAATGAGCACATCAGGAGGTTTTGCAAATTCCCCAGGGCAGCTCCTGTCTCTTGAACAGGCAAAATTAATTTACTTTGGGTCATTCATTGTAATTCCTACTTTGGGGAAGTCTGCATCTCAGTGAGCTCTCTATTCAGGAAAGCTAATAATTAGGCAAACTTAAAACTTCTATGAATGAAGATTTTGTCCTTCAAAAACACCTGAGGAAAAACTAGACAGAGCAAGAGTTGAAAGAAATCAGCAAGGAGGAGAACAGGAGATACTGAAAAGCCACTTAATGCACGCCACTTGAAGTACGAGCAATAGGAAGCATGCAGAAGTGTTTGGGAATGGAGAACAATATAACCAACAGTATCCCTCCCCTCCAAATGTCTTTCACATTAAAAAACATCACTTGAAATCATTTGTAGAATAAATTCTCACTCTAAATCACAGTTTTATTTAAGCAAATTATTTCTCAAATGAAAAGTTGTATGTTTGTAGGTAATCCTATTCAAAGCAGCCAACATGCCTCCTTGCAAATCCCCAGATCATCACAGGCAAGGGAAATCAATGAGAATTATTAATTGAAGTGATTATTTTTTCCACAAAAATGTTACCTCACTTGAAAAAAATAATTTCCTTCTATATTAAATTAAAAAATCCTGTCAATCACAGCAAAAGTGAACAATGATATTTCTTTTCATATTTGAGTATTATTTAATTTTGACTGCTGTTGAAGTAGCTGACATTCTTTTGCATATTGGAATTTGAAAGGTTAAATTAGGCTTTGTAGAGTGGATAAGAAAGGAAATTTAGAAGTATATCCAATTTTAATAGACAATTCTCTCCTTCCCCATATCTAGAATTTGATCACAACTGTGCAAGCTTTCTTACATTACCAATGAGTACCTGTAACATGAAGAAAACTGATTTTCATCCTTGCCATTGCTACAAGCACTGGCAGTATCTAATGATAATGAAAAGATAAGATGTGGCTCTTCAAAATGTTCATAAGATTTCCTATCTCATTTGCAAATTGGGGAGGATTGCTGTCTTCAGCCGTTTTAGAATTAAAACAGTGCTGTTTTCCACTTGTGTTTTCAACAATTAGGAGACCAAAGGCAAAACAAGAACCACTTGCAGGCAGCCTGTCTTTAACAATCTGCAGTGAAAAGGGAAAATCAATAGATACACTCTTTCCAACAGATATTAAAAGAAGATTTAAAATATTCCTTTTTTTTTAAATCTTTTTCAAAAACTCACCGGTTGCCTCACACGGCAGAGCCAGTTCTTCCAAAACAGAGCCTTGAACTGCTGTACAGCATGCCCCATATCGTCTTTTCTCTCCTTCATCCACTTGCAGAGTGGCTTCTTAAGGACTTTCTAACTCAGAATCATCTCACCAAGCAGTCTGAACGTCCTATGCAGAAGCTGATTAATTCCAGCACTAGAGAAGGGTGCAAGAGATTTGCCGGCTTGCAGAGAAAAGATGAGATTATGTTTCTGCCTCTTGTTTTGCATTCGTCGAGGAATCTCATCTTTCCATTTGCTTCTCAGTGCAATGAACAGTAAGGGGATTGGTTTATATAAATGCCTTCAGGGTGCTTTACTCCACAGTATGTACTCTGCACTTGTTTCTACTTTTCTGGAATAAAAATGAATGTAAACACAGAAAAACAGAAAAATGTAACACATGTCTTTTTCCAGAGTTTGGTGACTTTCTGTCACTACATGTTAATGTCATTTTACATGCATATGCTTAGAGTTTTGGGAAAAAAAGGACAGCAGGAAAATAAGTACACTGTTTAAATGTGTAACCCTGTAAGTGTCTGTATACTTCTAGAATACCCTTTTAAGTGCACATCTAGCACTGTGGTGGTCCTATTGCATCATCATCTGACTTTCATTTTATCTTATAGAAGGGATTTGTTAGACATTTCACCCTCCTTTTTCAGTACACATTACCTAGGTAAAGGTGGAACATTCTGACAACTCAGAAAACTGTCTTAATTAATTGCCATGTGCCACCCAGGATGGAAATCAGTTTTCCAGCATTTCCTTTAGTAAGGAGGAGGGAGGGCAATTCCTGGAGCTGTGCAGGGAGATCTTCAGGAAGGGAGCCCACACATATGGCAGCAGGGCCACCTGGAGACACAGAAGGTGTCTAGTGGTGCAGAGCTGTGCTGTTCTACCAGGGGATGAGGATGACTGCCCTACTGATGGGGAATGCCACCTTCAGAAGAGCAATAAAATTTCTGTATGTTTTGTGCCACCCAAATTAATTGTTCAAGATAAAATCTCAGCCCCCAAAAGCTCTCTATGGTCAATGGAGACAAATGACACAGCCATTATAGAAGGTGTTTCAAAGCATCTAAAATCTGAATCATGACTCACACACATTAGGACAGTGAGATACCTGAACAAATACTCTTTATTTCTCATTATTGCTGAGTAAATCGCATCATTGCACATTCTGCAAAATGTATTACTCTTGAATGAAATGATAAACTCATCAGTCAGCATAATACATTACAAAGAAGTTATTTGTCAAAGCAGCTGATATAGAAGACGGTTCTTGACTAGTATGTAACCTAAAACAGCTCACAGAAGCCATTTGCCAGATTATTTTGAACATGTAATTCTGCTCATCTAAGTGTGTGATATGCATAATTTATTATGCTCTAAATAATTACATATTCATAAATGTTGTGCTCTAATTTTTAATACTAAACAGCTTTTCATGGATGCAGGAAACAGCTGTCTTGTATGCAATTAGTATTCCATACTAATGAACTACTGACTCCTCATTTTCCTCTATAAGATACCCAATAGACAAACACCTTTCACCAGTGACCTCTGTTAAATTCATTTGCTCTCATACATTATTGTCCTTTCATAAATAAATTCATTCTTGCCTAGTATGGTGTGTTCTCCAGTAGCAGACTTGTTTTTTTCTTGAACAGAATTTATGAAAGTAAAAGATAGGCCATAAACATTCAACCAAGAACAATCCCTGCAGTGGCATTCTGGGAAATTACTTCTAAAAGTAATTTTAGAAGAAACAGGATGTATGATCTCGTTTGTATGATTTGCAATGTTATAGAAATATGAGAAATATGAAATGGAACCACCACCACCCCCCCCTCGCAACAAACCTTTGGCACCAAAGAGATGACAATATTAAACATGAAGCACACAGGCAGGAAAGGCAAATCGGTTCTGAATAATTAGGGAAAGACATCTCAGCTATATTGCTGCCATTCCAGAAGCTCTGATGAGTGATCTAGGTTTTATCAGCACTGTGTCAAGCAGTATCCTGTGCAAGTATCAGCCTTAAATAGCAGCTTTGTTCAGCAGTGCCATGTACAAAAAGCTTAGGTTCAAATGCAGCGCAGTTGTTGGTAGGCTGAATAAATTATATGCTTTCAGCGCTCCTTAGCAGGGTGGCTGTCATCAACAGCAACATCTTGAATATTGCAGGGCAAATTAGAAAGTCATATATTTTGTTACGTGCTTCACTCATTCCCTCTGGAACACAAACAAAAATAAACGCTCAGAATCAAGCATCCAAGTGAGGACAAGATAGCAACCTGCTCTTTTCTGCTTCTGCTTCGCTTTTGCAGGCTTTGCCTTAAGAGTTTACTCTTAGAATATATAAGATAGCTAAAACCACTGGTGCAGAAAAGGCAGAAAACCTTCTGCTAGCATCCATCTCTGGTTTTAAAACCTGACCACTTTATAATATGGTACCATCAACACGCCAGGTCTAGCCTACAGTTCTAATATAGGCTAAATAGAGTAGGTTGGCAAGCACATTCAAACAGAGTTTTATATGTTAAATAGGTTAAAGCCCAGGAGCCAAAAATACTTTTTGGTAGACAGGAATGCAGTCTGATTGTGATAGAATATGGCTGGGAATTTGGTAAATTAGCATATTTTCCTACCACCACCCACAATTTCTTTCACAAGGTTTAATGTGTGATCACAAGGCTTCCTTTTTAACATTATTAGGAGTACTACTTGTAAATATTTACATTACACAGACCTGTTTTGCAGACAAAGTGCCTGCAGGATGCCATTAATTAGTAGCATCTTTCCTGAGAGACGCTTCCTGTGTGCAAAGTTAGGGTATGATGAAAAATGTTAGTTGTGGGCAAGATCAAATAACAGGGTTGATTAAAATGGAGCTGCACGTTAAACAAACAAAACAGACTCAATCTCACAAGGAGGCCAATGGTTTGTTTAAGCTTCTAGGCAGCTCTTGGAATTTTTTTCTTGTGCTATGACAGACTGATAGTAAACTGAACATTTTCTCACAGCTACAAGCTTGGTGCTGACAAGAAGCATCTGGAATCGGGTTTCTGTGTCGTGTAAAACCGGCCCTCTCTGTCTTTTTCTGCTGCTGTGTTTTGCTTGTAGCCTGAGCAAAAGCATCGCCCTTGTCAGCATTACTCTTCTATTATTGCACCATAGTTTCAGATTTAATGTTGCTCTGTTCAGTGACCTCCTTTCTCTTCATGCAGAAGACTTTCAACTGTAATGTAATTCATACTCTGAAGTACAATATTAAATGGTAATCACTGTAAGAAGAGAAAGCATGTATTTATGTTACGTCATCTTAAAAACTGAGAAACTTTCAGGGAAAGCAAACCTCAACATCTTGCAGCAAACTGTAATGGTGCCATCAAGTCACACCACTGTGCTGCTTTGTATTTGAGTGCTGCACGCAGATCCAATCCCAAAACTCAACTTGTTGCTCCAGTACTGAGTGCTGCATTCAGAACACAACCAGCTGTTGATGGGCACATCCAAAAACATTTATCAATGGAAATTACTAGCTCCAATTCAATATGTTCCTAAATACAGTATTTACACAGTTAAGAGCCAGACTTCACAAGAAAACACAATTCTGTTATATAATGCACAGAAAAGCCTTTGCAAGGCCTTAGGAAAAATATTAAAAGAAGATATTGCATATTACATGTGTAGATTCTCAAGAAATAACTGAAATTACTACATTATTTTGCTTGTTTTTTGAAGGACAGCTAAAATCATTTTTAATCTAAGTACTTCTGGCAGTAGGTCATTCCAAAATGTTCCTTTTCAGGATTTTTGATACTTTCCATTAAAGAAAATCCTTCTCTGATGTATATCAAGATGCCAGAAATAAGTCTGCTCCTTCACGTCACTGATCAAGTTACTGCACATTCTCAGTCTCATACAAATGAGAAACAAATGCATTCTAGCCTATCTTCCTTATGGTCACAAGCATTTCTTTAAAAAAAAAAGAGTTAGGAACAGGCCAGAAGAAAACCATGAATCAACAGCATGAATCACAGAACAAACCACTGGTAGAAACCATTGTTTTCTCCTTTCACATTTCCACTCTATTTGTATCTTTTACCTTCCTCCTTTGCTTTCATCCCTTCTGATCTCTGGAGCAAACTGCTTCTATAGTGTATTGCTAGGTACAGGGTGACATAGAGAAGAAAAGCAGACCCTTGATTCGAAATTGACGTTTGCGGGATTTGTACATTTACCAGGAGACACCACATTATGTAATAGAAAACACATATGTAATATCATATATGCTTTTAAAAGTATTACCACTTTAAATCCTTATTCCTGTTCTACAGAAAGAATGAATCATTAATATTAAATAATTTATTTGCATATAAAAGCCTATTAAATATTTTATAATTCTTTACGGACATCTGTGTAAAACCTACAGGAAGGTAATTCCACTGCCGGATGCACACAGCTGACTCATTTCTTTATCTCTCTGTCCAGTTGCTGTCACAAGGGAAAACATTATTGTTCTTATCAGGGTGACATTGTGGCAAATTTCCTCTGAAGCTAAGGAAAGTATTTTATTGGACATAAGATGTGTTTATAGAGCACCCTCTCGCATTCAGAATACAACATTACAGGATGCTGATCAGTAGAAATAGAAAGATACTTGCTCTCCTTTGAATTCTAATTTTAACTTACACATCCGTTTACTCATTCAATTAGGAATCTGTCCTGCTTTGAGGTGATTTTACTTTTCAGCTCAGTTCTTTTAACTAACTGCACTTCCTGAAGTTAGCAGCCTGTTTTCACAGGCAGTGGCTGCTTCTGGCAGCGATAACGCTCCATGTTTAGAGTTACTACCAAGGATTGGTGTGCAGACTGAGGCCACTGCTGGATCTTGTGTATCATGTTGCAGGGTACAGAAAGTAAAAGGCCGCACCTGTGGGGTGGGGCAGACAGGACAGGTGACCCTAAACTGACCAATGAGGGATTCCATCCGATATACATCATATTTGATATAAAGCTGCTGTGGGGCTCTTGCTCAGCCCTTACTCAGATTCTTGCTTGTTTCTTCAACAGCCAGAATCCAAGGAGGACTCTGTCCATGACACTATTCACAAGAGCCATCCTTTCCTTTTTTAACGCTCTCGTCACATTGCTCATGTTTCTGTCACTCCCACGTGAATGTGCCTACTACTACATCACTCCGTCTTAGATTTAACTGTCACGCTTGTTAACTGCTGCAGAGTACAAACCTTGAAAAGAAAATCTCATTCAGCTGGATCAGTAATATCTGGTTTGAGGGTTTCACAGAATCACAGAATTATCTAAGTTGGAAAAGACCTTCAAGATCATCAAGTCCAACCATTTATCCTACTCTGCCAAGTCCATCACCACACCATGTCCCCAAGGACCACATCTATATGGCTTTTAAACACCTCCAGGGATGGTGATTCAACTACCTCCCCAGCCAGCCTGTTCCAATGCCTGACAACCCTTTCCATGAAAAAATTTTTCCTAATGTCTAATCTAAACCTCCCCTGCTGCAGTTTGAGGCCACTCCCCCTCATTCTGTCACTAGTTACTGGTGAGAAGAGACCAGTGCCTATCTCTCTACAACGTCCTTTGAGGTAGTTGTAGAGAGTAATAAGGTCTCCCCTCAGCCTCCTTTTCTTCAGACTAAATAGCCCCAGTTCCCTCAGCCACTCCTCATAGGACTTGTTCTCCAGGCCCTGCACCAGCCTTCTTGCCCTTCTCTAGACCTGCTCAAGCACCTCAATGTCTTTCTTGTATTGAGGTGCCCAAAACCGAGGTACTCAAGGTGCGGCCTCACCAATGCCGAGTACAGAGGGACAATCACCTCCTTGGTCTTGCTGGCCACACCATTTCTAATACAGGCAAGGGTGCCGTTGACCTTCTTGGCCACCTGGGCACACTGCCGGCTCATATTCATCTGCCCATTGATCAGCACTCCCAGGTCCTTTTCTTCCAGACAGCTTTCCAACCATTCTTCCCCAAGCCCATAGCGTTGCATGGGGTTGCAGCCCAAGTGCAGGACCCAGCACTTGGCCTTGTTGAAGCTCATACAGTTGACCTCAGCCCATGGATCCGACCCTCTACCTGTGACTCCTCTTCTTCTGCTTCAGTAGAGAAAAGGATAAATGCATTTTTCGCTAGTTAATGGCATAATTATGTATTAACCACAGAATCAAACCAGCAATGAGTATGACTTAAAGAAACAAACACTAGGCCAATGGTAGTGAAAAATTTCAGAAATTATTTTGATAGCATGTACAGTGAATAGGCGTTCTCTAATTCTTCAGAAGAACTGAGAAACATACAACAGTGAGTGTTATGTCATGAAGACATGAAAATGAAAACCAATTTAAAGTAAAAGGAAAAAAAAGGAACTACCGTCATGCAGTTTTCTGAAAATGCCGTGCATCTTCTGAATGCCTTTGGTACCTCTTCAGTAAGCAGAAGCCTTGATTCAGCAAAAGATTTTGAGTTCTTCCATGCAAATTTACTTAATGCATAAATGTTTCCTGGGTATTGACTCAACTGCATTGTTAAAATGGGATATGAATGACCTTGGATCGATATTTAGGAAGTACAGAAATACAGCAACTCAGTGTCAAGTCCTTAACGCTTAGAAAATTCAGTCCCACACTTTGCAATTTCATAAAATTTTAATATATGAAAATAGTATTATTTGTCAAAGTCTGCAAAAAATAAACTGCATTCACTTTAAGTTTTCTTTACAAGCAAAGCAACAAAGACAATTATAATTTATATAATTTTTTATAACAATGAGAAAGGGATTAGTATTCTTAAATTAAATTTAATTTGGTGGTTTGTAAGTACTTGGCAATAAAGTTTGATCTTCCTTTTTTTTTTTTTTGTTTTTTTTTTGTTTTTTTATTTTTACAGCCAGGATAAATAAAGCCTTTTCATATATAATAGCCGGCTTGTCCTTCACAACAGATCCGCTTCCCAATTCACAGAAAAGTCAGTCTTATATTCAGCAGTGCACAACTAAGCAAAACTTAACTGAACTCCATTCAACACATTCAGTTCCCAAAGCACAGCGGCACAAATGGTTAACTTTCACAGACACACGGAACGCTGTAAGGTATTCTGAGGCAAAAGACCTCAAATGCACAGAAGTCACGACCGTGACTTCAGCTGTGCAAATGCCTTCTGCTTCTATAACACACAGATGGGTATTTCATACTTTCCCAAGACTTTTCTTAATGAAATATCCCACTAACTTCTGCGGTCTCTGCTGATACTCCACAAGTACATCATGTGAGTTACTAATCTGATCCCCTTCAAGCCGATTCAGAAGAGTGACACACACTACGGCAGCTAGGAATGAAAAGACAGCATTAGTTAGGAGTGACATTCCGGCACTTCTACAGTCCAAAAGCACAAACATTTGAACAAACAGCTAGAAGACTAGAAATATGAGAGAAAACAAACCCAAGAAAATGGTGCACAGCATCATGGGCTGCTAGGGGACTAGCATGCTCTGGATGACATAAAAAAAGTTACAAATAGTTTAAGACAAGTGATCATTGCATTAATAAAACAAAAACTCTCAGGCATTTGTAGATACTTACTGTTCTATCATGATTCTTAGGTTTTTCTGGACTTGACTGGTAGAAAATGATGAGCTATTCTAGCAGAGAGCCCTCTGCTACCTACCTTAACCCCAGCTCAAACCTCTGTGATAAAACCTCATCCCTTGGGAGCCAGCAGATGAGCTATTTGACATTCATGGATAGAGAGTACGGCAAATACACAAGTATCTCATGGATCATCTCAGGCATATCTGCTGCTTTTTGGGAATGGAGCCCCAAAGGCACCTTTCACTTTTACCCTAAAGCCTCCCTTCACTCAAGCTGTCACTCTCCTGCATCTGTGACAATTTGCAGAGCACAAGCAGGCCTACAAAGCAGAGACAGCAAAATGGACCAAGGCTAATAATAGCATGGGCTGGATTTTTAATCGCTCTCAAGTCAATAAGAACTGAGGATGTTTGATATAACTGTTGGTCTTTGTGCTTATTTTTCTTTATTTCATCGTCCTTCAGTTAAAGGAAGTTTGAGAAGCATCAGTGTTTTAAACTGGCAAGTTCCTTGCCAAGGAAAGTCATAAAGTCATAGAATTATAGGGGTTGGAAGGGACCTCTAGAGATTATCTAGTCCAACTCCCCTGTCAAAGCAGGATCACCTAGGGCAGCCCACACAGGATCACATCCAGGCAGGTTTTGAAAGTCTCCAGAGAAGGAGATTCCATAACCATTCCGGGCAGCCTGTTCCAGACTCCATCATCCTAACCGTAAAAAAGTGTCTCCTCATGTTGAGGTAGAACCTCCTATGTTCTAGCTTATACCCATTATTTTTTGTTCTATTACTGGGCACCACAGAAAAGAGACTGGCTCCTTCCACTTGACAACCACCCCTTAGATATTTATAGAAATTAATAAGATTCTCTCTCAGTCTTCTCCAGACTAAAGAGCCTCAGTTCTCTCAGCCTCTCCTCATAGGAGAGATGTTCAAGTCCCTTAATCATCCTCGTAGCCTCCGTTGGGAGACTATACCATGGTAAGTAGAAAGGCATTGTATTACTTTATTTGTAATTGCTTTTTTTTTAACTAATCTTCAATGAAAATTAGCTTGTAAAAATTAATTTTAAGATTTATTCACAATGCTAATAAAAATCCTTAACTGTTTAAGAATTAAATCCATAAGTCTACACAAAACATCTGTTTTCAATTTGAGATACAAGGACAGAAAGTATTTATAGTTTCATGTATACGAGAACCATCTGACTGATTAAATTAACCAGTTGATTCCTGTAAACTTCAAAACCTAACTGAAGAAACAAACTAATGCTATAGTGTAATTAGGCACTTAATGATTTATGTGCTTGCCACAGGCTGGAGTAGCAAATGACAGACTAAAATGTGTAAGAACTACGTGATAAAGTTTGCATAAATTTTGGATACATACCACACAGCTCAAACAATAACAGCAGCGGAATTCTAGCCTTCTGTATATATATATAAAAATCCAAACAGTTCTAGTATGTTAACACCTCATTCATATTTTTTACCAGAAACTCGCTATAATGCATAAAACTTTCTACAGCTTGAATAAAGTGACTTTAAGTTAGTTTACCTTTCACACCGCTGAGATTACACATTGCAGCAAATACAGAAGACTCCATCTCTATGTTTCTGACACCAGAATCATAAGCTTCCTTCAAATATTGCAGTTTCTCTTCTTCATTATATAAGCAGATTGCACCATCCAACCTGCCCTGTCCTGTAATGATTTAGCAGAAATTTTCAGAGACGAAGTCACAGAAGAAATACAGTTTCTAAAACAGCCAATTATTGCAGTTTCCCCTATACAGTGTCCAGCTTCTACCACTACTCTTTATGTTCATGCAACAAGACAAGCAGCACAAAGCAATTTTTAGTATTGCTAGAGTTTCTGCATATTACTTTTACTTTTTATAAAGTGAATCATGGTAATTTAATTAGTCTTTTCCAGCTCAAATTCTCAAATTCATTAACAGGAAAAGGTAAGCAGCAGTTTCTCACATGTGGACCATGTGTCAAAATTCAGTTTTGAGCTGGATGGAAGTACTGTATTTTTCCTGTGTTTAATCATCATCTAGAAAAAATACCAGGCTTGAAAATGCCTTCCTGATGCTACCTTTAAAAGATTAACACTTGATTACTGACAGACTCTCTCAGGTAGGAGACAAAACGTCTCTCAAGCTAACCAGGTAACACTGTTACAATTTTTGAGAAAATTAATTTGTTCAAAGTATTCAAGACTAACACATACAGATAAAATGGCAGCAGGTAATGTACAGCAAAGTTAAATTACACACTGTTTTACTCAGTATTCTTTTGTTTTCAGGAAATGTACTCCTAAATTAATGAACTTGTCCTCAGTTTTTGCTCTATGAGTTGAAAATGTTCCTGACAGCCTGTGCCTGTCATTGGCGTCCGAGGAGATACACAAATTGACAGTGTCTGCTTCTGACCAAGCTTGAGCGCTACGATGAAGACCACACGTTCCCCTCTGCATTGCTCCCTTTGTCACCTATCCAGTAAAAGCTACACAAAGTAGTATCAGGTGCCACCTACACTCTGTTCCTGCAAGATTTGAAAGATGTTTGTGAATAGACTTGGGAGATGAGAAAAGACCTGACTGTCTCTATATTTATCCAAAGTAAGCTTTAGAGGTTTGCCTCTCACACATGGCAATAGTGAAATAATGCAGCAAGATACTGTCTTCCGTTGTCTGATCACTGCTTTACTCAAAATGTGCACGGGAAACAAGTTCCAACACTTCTTTTCTAAAAGATTTACTTTAGACACTTAACCAGTGAAAAACAAAACAAAACAAAACCTTAAAAAAAAACAAAACAGCCAAAAATTATCTTAGTCCTCTAATCCTCTAGGATGTCTCAGTAAATCACAGAAATTTTGTGACAAACATAGCTGACGAGTATATGAAAAGTGTATAGCAGACTATATGTATTTCAGAGGATATATTAGATGTAGGGGGAAATAAACCTCTACATAATTAAAAGTTCAATACAGCAAACTGGTAAGCACAATGCTTGATTTTACATGTATGAAAAACAGATTAATTATGATTGAACAGACAACTCAAAGGAATGTGTCCTGTTCAGTGAACTGGAACCTCAACGTTATTGATCTGCCACTGCTAACCCATATACTTCTGCTAGTCTGTCACCAGCCTTACCTTCATAGAAATCCAGAGTGCACATAGTGTTTCCAATAACTGTATTGAATTGGTTGATTTCTTTACCGCACTGCATCAGTTCCTTAGCTAGCTGTTCATCCAGGTTTGTACTGCGAATCACAGTCTTTCCCAGAACAACCTGTTCAAACTGAGGTTTGAAGGTGGCATCTACAGACTGCCTGGTTATAACCACTGAGCCTGGCTCCAGACCTGCAATAAAAAGAAACAAAAAGAAACAGATGGAGCTTCACAATGTAGTTAATGTCTAGTTTTTTGGTGGTTTTTTTTGGTTTTTTTTTTGTTTTTTTTTTTACACACATAAAACACACATCCACACAAAATCCTGCTTCTTTTAAAGGTGACAGTTTTGTCCCTGAATTCACCAAGAGAATTTTTTTGTGCATGTGCCTAGCTGCTTCAGTTTATCATTATAAATAATTTCTAAAAGAACATTTTTCCTTTTTCACTACATGTTCTTTCGTATCCCATACTTTTCATACAAGAATGTCCATCTCCTCACTTTGTTAGATCTCTAAAGTGCACTTTCTCTCTCCAAAGGCAGATATTGCCCTTTCTTTCAAAATGGAAGCATTTTGCTTATGGAAGCAAAATGGTTCAGCTCCTGTGGAAAACTCTTCTGACCATCAATTGCTTGCAGAGGGATGCTTTACTCTCCTACAAAGATGCTTTGGTTTGAAGAAAAAAAAAAAGAAATCAAGAGGGGAAATACCTATTCCACCAGAGGTCCCAATGCGAATAATGGTTATGTTGGAACACTTGGCATGATACAACAGTTTGATCAGTTCATGCAGCATGATTGAAATAGAAGGGATGCCCATACCGTGCTGAAATGAAAGCAGAAATTCATGTTCGACATTCACGTAGACAAGATGAAATACAAACGGAAGAAGGAGCTGGACAGTATCTCTTTCATGATATTTATTTACAAATGTCAGCTACCCACTCCCACAAAAATTCTAACCTATGGGCCTACTGAAAGGCTATTGCAGGTACACAGAAAGACTCCCACTGGCTTCAGTAGACTACGAGTGAAGTACAGTATTTGTAAAAAATCATGAAATCATAAAATATTTACATTCTCAAAAGTGTAAGTGGTGTCCTTTCCTCATAGTTGACAAATGCACTTCATCACAGACCTTTTTTAAACACAAGGAAAACTCCACTCTGATTCTTTCACCAACTTGAAGTGCTACAGAACAGTTAAGCTACATTTTTTCATAACACAGTGGTTTAGTCACAAAGTTCAGCAAATTTAAGCCCACCACTTATTGCATGATAATGTGATAATTAATACTCAAAAGAAGAGACACAGAATGATACTAGAGTTATGTAATTGCAACTGAAGTATGTAATCATATCTACAAATTAAAGGTATGAAATTTGAAAATGCCTATATGAGTTGGCAGCACAAGTCCCATGGAATGCTACTCTTAAGCTATGTTGGCACATTTGATAATAACCACTGCAGATATTCATCTCTGGATGTGATGCAGCCATTTCTTCCAATACCCTATATGCATTGAGTGACTTTTTTTCCCCCATTATTCAGGATACAGAACAGGGACAAGGCAACAGTTAAGACTGCTCAAAAAATGTATGAGGCTGCTCCTGCAGCACCTCAGGAAAAAGGAGGAAAGAAAGAAATGGTCTCAGACTTGCCCTCTTACAAGAAAGGGCTAAAAATGAATGCTTAATTAGCTGACGCCTCTATTTTGAGCATGGCTGATACAAACTTAAAACCCTGGCTCCATCTATTTAAATGTTTAAAAGACACAGGCATGCATATTTTTTACTCTGAAAAGCATCACTGAACTGTATCTGATACCTGAATTAAGTGAGGTACTTACACTGACTGACAGAACAGGTCCCACTTTGTACATTGCGTAACGGTCAGTTCCCGCACAGATGTTGGGATAGTCACCACTAGGGCTGCCAAGCCCCAGTTCTTCAGCTATGTAGGCAATAAAAGCTTTCATCCGTGAAGGGCTTCCTCCAACACATACAAACTGGGGTAGACAGCATTCAATAAAACAAAAATCAGTTGCACGATTCAGTACATCAAAGAATATGCAAAGATCAACATGAGGACGCCTGTCAGCCTTCAGTTAACAGAAAGCCATTCCCAGATGTAGTTCTTCTCACCATCACTCTAAAAGGTCATGAAGAAAAACTATGGAAAAAATTCCCAGCCTTCTCTATAACACTCAAATGCTTTCATCCTGTTTAAACCAGTAAAAACCAAGATACTAGCTTGAAGGCTCCCCAAAGAGGAGTTCTACCTGAATAAAGAGTGCAGCATTTGCCTTTTTACTGGATGAAAAGAGACAGGCAGAAACAATAATCCCTAATGACAATAATCCCTAATCCCTAATTTTGTTTGGTATTGAAAGTGACAACACACAAAACCTTATCCCTTTCCATTCATTCCTCAGCTGGTGGTATGCTGACACTTTCAGTCTTTGAACACAGCTGCACTTCATCACCCGCAGAAAAGCTTTGCCTTGTTGAAGGAAATGAAGCGTCTTACCTTTACATCTCCAAACAATGCTGGAAAATCATGGGTACCAGTCCCAAGAGCAAAATGGTACAGGATGTCTTCTTTCATTTTCTCCAGGTGAGGGTTACAGAGATGGATAAAATTCTCTCTGCCAGGACAGCAACATTGTAAAACATACAGAGTATATATAAACCCCTACATTGAAAAGATGCTAATTTACCTTATTTTGATTTCTCATGCATTACATTAAGGAAGTCCTAAATTTTATCACCACTTTACATCTCATCATAAATCATATATGTTATTTAACATTCCATTCACTGAACAGGATAAAATTGCTGAAGAAAAGCCCCAGTGTAGAATGCACTTGCTAACAGTGCAGCCATTATCTTAAACAATATCAAAGCTGTGAACCAGAGTGGGTCTTTATGGTGAGCAGAACTTTGGGAGCAAGATTAGGGACTATTCAATAGACCACCTTACTACATAGACAAAGTATAGGAAAGCTGGAAAGCAAACTTGATCTCTGTGTTTTGACTGACGCTCCTAGCCATCTGAGAGGGGTGGAAAGATTTGGGCTTCACAGACAGGCCCAAAAGGGGCTGTCTGGCAATTTGGCTCACTGTAACTCTGTGTCATCCAGCCAGGAAAAAAAAAAAAAAAAATCTATGGCACTGGTAACAAGAGTACAGAGGATCTGAAATAGGAAAGAGCCATATGGAAATCTAAAGCAAAGGGAGAACCATGCAAGAAAAAAAAAAAAATAGCAAGAAAAAGGGAAAGAGGAAGAGGTAAAAAGAATTCACTTCCTTTTAAGTTGCTTAAGTGATACAGCTGAAAAAAAAAAAAAAAAAGAAAATCTTTCTGAAGAACTAGAAAACAACAAGGCAAGGAGGGAAAATTGAACTAATTAGGATGTGGAATCACCTTCATAGAAAACGTGGCAGTGGACTAACCAGGTAAGGTGAATGATTCATGAAAAGCCTGCTTTCTGCGCTTGATGTTTTAAGTTCAATCAAAACAAGTAGGAAAGACTAGTCAGTAATCATAAGCTTAAGCAAAATACTAGCCAATACTTCAAAGTCATCTCTAAGAGATGAAATCCAGCAATAAATATCTTCCAGACACAAGAAGATGACTTAATAGTTTAATGAAGGCTCACTGCAGTCACAGCATGGCTCAGCAAAGTCAAAACGTTTTCTCAGAGGAGACAAAAGACTTTGCCTGGAGTTTACGCAAAAAAAAAAAAATTGTTAAGGCTTTGCTGGAACAATTCTGAAGCCTAAACACAAGTGTTTAGCACTATATTAGATGTTTTAGGTTACTCTGTCTGACTTCTAAAGCCTTCCAGAAAGCAGCGCTTAAGAAATCTGAAGCGGCTTAAATGCCCAAACTGAGGTCACTGACATGTTCCTCGGAAAACAAAGAAAATAGTTACGACCCCAATATTCTAACAATTATTTCTGTTCTAGAAAGTCTCTCCCCAGTGTCACTAACTATTCAGCAGCTGCTGCACAACCAAAGAGGTATCATCTCAAGTCACCTTATGCATCCCTGCCCAGGCTACCACCTTGAGCAACTGAAAAAGCAGTCCAACAAACCAAGTGGTTCATTGACCCCTTTAGTAGTGATTTCTCTCCATCTCCCACATGCCTCATTTGCCTCTCTTCACACAAATCCCACCTGAGGAAGAACTAAAAGCTTTGGCTGCTTTTGTTCTTCCCTCCAAGAGACTCCAAATAAAGAGCAGGTTTATGGCTCTTCAGAAAGGCCCAAGTGTTTACCAGCTCACGTGAGCAGAATTTCCAGGCTGCCTCCTCTGAATTATTCCCGTTTGGTTTTGTGGGGCACTCTAAGCACATTTAATGGGTCACTTACCAATGCAGATCAAATAGCTGGCTGTGCTCATGTTTATTGGTATGGCTTTTACACGTGATTTACGGATATGATTTGAGGATACAATTTGAAATCACTTTAAAATTTGTTTTCAGGAAAGCAAAAGACCAAATTTTCTTGATTATGAGAATACCAACAATAAAAGCTTCTCTCCAGGAAATAAACCGGGAAAAGGCGAGGCCCCTTTTAAAAGCAGCAGGAAATTCATGCAGTATGTGCCAGCACCACTGTCCTCATTCCCAGCCTAGATGCAGCTTCCCTCCTCAGCAGTGTCTGTAGGTCACCTTTTTCACCTCACAGCAACACTCTTCAATCTACCCCCTCTCTGCAGCTAGGGGCTGTTACTAACTTGCACTGGTTATCTGCCCATCTAGATCTAATTGCAGACTTGGACCCTGGGGTAAAATGGGCAATAAAAGTAAGCATATTCTGTGTGTACACAGGACTAATGCCATGGATTTACAGTAGAGGCAAAGTTTGTCTGATAAAAATCTTTGGCCTGTAACTCTAAGTAACAGACAATTTATTCCCCTCACACTGTTGTAAAGCACATACAGCTTCTGGGAATTTAAACAAAACGCAAATATCTGAGGACCAAACATGCGTGTATGCTTTTACTAAAATAAGCTTAATGTAAGGATTAGAGAAACAGAATGAAATGTTTGTTTAAACACTTGAAGCGGGTAGGTCTGGCCATATGCAGCAATCAAAGTCAACATCTTAACAGGCCACTGAATTAAAAATAAATAAACAAAAACATCACCTATGCTTGGAAAAATTCACTGTCATCAGAAATGAAAATGGCTAGCCAGCAAAGCCCTCTGTGTAGGTGTGGTTAAAGCACCTAAAGATTCAATTTGTCAAAACAGCTTCTACGTGATACTTGATGTTATAATTGATATTTGTACCATCAACTTTATCTTAAATTAAACAAGCATGCAGTGAGTTTGGGGAGGAAGAAAAGTGTAAACTTGGACAAGATAATTCATTTCTGAATCTTACTTTGAAGACTGTTCATCATCAGTTTTCTTCTCATTTGAGACACCAGGAGCCATGTATGCTTATACCTAAAAATTATATTAAAAAACTTAGATCTAAGTGCATCAGAATAGTCCCACCTGTAAAGCCAGCATCATTAATCAGTGAGAGAAACCTTCTGTATAGATGATAACATCATGAACATTAAATCTCCAAAATAACCCAGTCACACTACAGCTTTTACAACTCTAGCAAAATAATCATCTCATTTTTTTTTATGGTTGAGCATCACCACTTTCAAACCACTGAAGCCTAAACCAACCTCTTGCTAAAGTAACCCCCATTTCAGCACTATTTCTCTTCTGTTGTGTAAGCAAAACCTGGCTCATGGGCCAGAGGGAGGCAAGCCTCATTCTTTGATACCTCCCGTAGTGACAGTGACTGCTGAACTAGCTTTAACCCCTCTTCACCCCTGGCTCCAGAAGGTCTCCAAAGCTCATCTCTGTCATATGCCTGAAACTTGAGTGCAGGAAGCATCTTACTCATAATATCCTCTTCATTAGACTCCTCCTCCTAACCTTAAGAGCATTTCTATCTGCTCCAGCTTAAGAGTGAGAAAGACAAAGCCAAAACATGACTCAAAGAAATCACAATCAAAGAGGTTTATCATTCATCTTGAATATCTTTTTTTCCCAATCCATTACCCTAACCTATACCAAAAACTTTCTCCTTTCTGCATTCTCCTTTACATTTAAATCTGAAGCTTTGGTGCCGATATGACAACAGATTTATAATTATAAAATGATTCATTTGTTATTATTTTCAGAAGTGACTAAGACTATGTGCTGAAGTTGGTACTTTCCGGGAATGCCCTTACAGGAAGTATTGAAAGACAGTTTTGCTCTACCCTCCCTTACAAAGGGCCTAACAGCACACAGATTGTAACAGAGATAGGACTGTAATACTTAAAATCCCCAGCATTACACCACAAGGAAATAGAAAGAAATCAATCTTGCAACAGAATTACATGATCTGTTCATTTTGAAACAACTAAAGAACCAAATGAAATAACCCTGAAATCTGCTTGTTAAAAGCCACTGGATAATGGAAATGTATTAAAATTTCTAAGGCAAATTAGTTTATTTTCATGTATTATTTCATTATATTAATCTTTATTAAACAGACCTAAGCTTCACAGGTACTAGACATACTAAATGTACATTAGAATTTATGCTCAAGGAGGTAAAGTATAAAAGCCACATTTAGCATCAGTTATGCATCCTTACGGTGGTATGATCGGGCAGTCACCACAGGGTATCGCTATTATACCATGTATCTTAGGGGGGAAAAAAGCATATTTTTTTCCCAAGAAAACCACAGTTCTGTGAGTCCTCATAACAAGGAGTTGGAAGATAAGAAAAAGAAACAGCAAAGTTATGTAGCCAGTTGACAAATGGCTGCAAATAAATCGAGGGTATTCATTCAGCCGCTTTTCACAGTATTAAGCAACCATGTGATTTTTAACAGTGTTCTTGATTCTGTGATCCTCTAAGTAATGATGTATTTCAAAAAACTGAGAACAAAGTTCTGACAGTCCAAAGATCCAGAATACCCCCTCTTCCAAGAGCACCCAACCGGAGATGCCTTGGCAGGAACAGAAAGAAGGAGCAAGTGGAAAGCCCTTTTCCCACGGCTGACCCTTCCGGCAATCAGGTAGGCGCTGACAGGCAGCCAATTACCATAAACCCACAAAATTCTCACATTGTCTAAAAAATTGGGAATTTTTATAGCCGTATCAAAAGTTTCAGCAGTCTTCCTCAGCCAAAGTTAAAACTCGTGTTCAAGAACGTTTTAAAATCATGCAGAATCCATTATTGCTAGCTCTCATTTTTATTTCCTGTCTCCTTTTTTAAAAAAAAAAAACAAACAAGCCAAACAACAAACAAAAAACCCTCAGTGAATAATATCTTTAAGGAAAAGCTCTATCTAGTTCGGTGTTGATCCATCACTGGAAAAACTGTAGTCACCGAGGAACTGATTTTTATACCGCGGCTGCTCTGCCGAGCCTGTACAATCCCCGCTCACTCCCGCCGCACAGCACTTACCGAACGACTCCCTCGACCCCGCCGACGGAGGAGTCTGGGGGCAGCTCCCGTCGGTCTGGGATATACCGAAATTCCCAACCGACA
>VWZK01021351.1:31576-72326 GCA_013396935.1 Baryphthengus martii
GCGCGGCCGCTGCGGACGGAAGACACCGCCGGGGTGCGGAGAGGGTCGGAGATACCTGCGGGGCGGCGGGCCCGGCTGCACGGAAACCGGCCGCTTGGCGGTGCCGCGCACAGAGGGGGCCGCGGCCTCCGGTAAGGACTGGGCCGCCGTGCGGGAGAGAAGCTGCCTCCTGCCGCTCCTCCGGAGATCTGCCGGCAGGCCTCGAGGTGTCAGGATCCCCTTAGAACGTCCGTGTAAACCCGCTGGCACGTGTTGGCACCCTGAGGATTGCGGAGTCCGGGGGGGTTGTGTGGAGGTTGGTATCTGTAGCTGTCTTTGGAAGTGTATATTCATAGACACGTCCACTTCTCTTACTGGCACTTTGGGATGGCAAAAAACAGTAGTGAGAAAATAGCACAGGTGACTTCTGCAAATTAGAATAGAATAGAATAGGAATAGAATATTTCAGGGCTGACCAAAAGTTAAAGCATGTTGTTAAGGGTATTGTCCAAATGCCTTTACGACACTGGCAGGTTTGGGGCATCAACCACCTCTTTAGGAATCCTGTTCCAGTGTTGGACCCCCCTCTTGGTACAGAAATGCTTCCTGATGTCCAGTGAACCTTCCCTGGCACAGCTTTGAACCATTCCCACATATCCTGTCACTGGCTACCAGAGAGGAGAGCTCAGCACCTCTCTCTCCACTTCCCCTCCTCAGGAAGCTGTAGAGAACAATGAGGTCACCCCTCAGCCTCCTTTTCTCCAAACTAGACAAGCCCAAAGTTTCTAGCTGCTCTGCACAGGACATTCCTTCCAGCCCTTTCACCAGCTTTGTTGCCCTCCTCTGGAAACATTGAAGGACCTTCAGATCCTTCTTAAATTGTGAGGCCCAGAACTACACACCACACTCACAGTAAGGCCATACCAACACTGAATACAGTGGGATAATCACCTCCTTTTGACCAGTGGGTTAAGTGTGTTTGATGCACCCTGGGATGCTGGTTGTCCTCTTGGCTGCCAGAGCTCACTGCTGACTCCTGCTGTCACCCAGCACCCCTAGATGCCTTTCTGCAGGGCTGCTCTCCAGCCACTCCTCTCCCGATCTATACTTGTGCCTGGTGTCGCTGTCACTCTGTCCCAGCTGCAGAATCCAGCATTTGAACTTGTTAAATATCATCCCACTAATCATTGTCCAATGCTGCAGCCTATCTAGATTCCTCTGTAAGGCCTCCTGTCCATCCAGAGAGTCAGCACCACCTCCCAGTTTGGGATCATCAGCAAACTTGCTAATGATGCATTCAACTCCTGCATCCAGGTTGTTGATAAATATATTGAACAGCACTGGCTCTAGAACTGAACCCTGAAGAACACCACTGGTGGCCAGTTGCCGGCCAGTTGTAGCCACATTCACTGTAACCCTTTGAGCTCTGCCTTTCAGTCAGTTCTTCACCCAGTGCACCGTGAATCTGCTCATTTCACAGATGGACAACTTGTCCAGAAGGATTCTGTGAAAGACAGTAATAAAAGACTTACTAAAATCCAGAAAAACTACTTCCACCAGCTTCCCTTCATCTGCTAGGCAGGTGACCTTATCATAGAAGGATATCAAATTAGTTAAACAGGACTTTCACTTTCCCTTTGTGACCCCATCTTGGCTGTGCCTGATGACTGCTGTATTCTTTAAATGCCTTTCAACAGTACCTAGAGTAATCTTCTCCATTTTTTCCAGGATCTGAGGTTAGACTAACAAGTCTGTAGTTCCCTGGGTCCTTCCTTCATGCCATTTTTGTAAACTGGGATGACACTGGCCAGCTTCCTGTCAGCAGGGACCTCCCCCAACTCCCAACGCTTTTGGCAGGTGATCAAGAGGAGTTCTGGCATAACATCCACTAGCTCCTTCAGTACTCGGAGATGAATCCCATCTGGCCCCAGGGACTTATGAACATTCAGCTGATAGAGCCGGTCTCTTACAATTTTGGTGACCACAAATGGAAAGTCCCTGTTCCCACACTCATGGTCCTCTAACTCAGGGGACCAGGCAGCTCAAGGTCTATCAGCATTATTAAAGACTGAGGCAAAACCACCATTGAATGTCTCTGCTTTTTCTCCATCCCAATTAGTTATATGACCATCTTCAACAAGTATCAGTCCAATGTCTTCTTTAGACCTCCTCTTGCTATTAACGTATTTTAAAAAGCCCTTCTTGTTGTCTGACACCACTGCACTAGCCAGTTTCAACTCCAGCTGAGCTTCGGCCTTTTGTGTCTTCTCCCTGCATGTATGAACCACAGCTCCATACTCTTCCTGTGAAACCTGACCTTCCTTCTAGAGTTCATACAATTTATTTTGCCTCTTGAGCTCCACAAGGAGTTCCCTGCTCAGCTAAGCTGGTCTTCTGCCCTGCCTGCTTGATTTCTGACATAGTGGAATTGCCTGTTCCTGTGCTTCTAAAAGGTAGTTCTTAAAAACTGACCAGCACTCATAGGCTCCTAAACCCTCGAAAGCAGATTCCCAGGGTACTCTGCTAAATAACCAGATGAATAGCGTGAAGTTTGCTCTCTTGAAGTCCAACATAGCAACTCTACCATGTCCTTTTTTGTTCTTATTACACCAGCAATTTTAAATTCAACCATTTCATGATCACTGTGGTGAAGACACCCACCTAACCATGACATCTCCCGTGAGTCCTCTTTCATGAACAGCAAGTCTAGGAAGGCATCTTTCCTAGTTGGTTCACCGACTACTTGTGACGAGAAGTTATCTTCCACAAATTTAAAGAATTCCCAAGACCTGCTTGTCACAGCAGTGTGATATTCCCAGATGATGTCTGAAAAGTTGAAATCTCCCAAAAGGACAAGTGCTACCAATCCAGAAATTTCTCATGATTGCCTATAGAGCAACTCATTAGTGTTCACATCCTCTTGGCTGGGCAATCGGTAGTAAACACTCACTACATCAGCTCCTTTGTTTTCCATCCCCTAATCCTCACCCAGAGGCTCTCAAACACATCATCACTAACTGTAAGGGCTGTACAATCAAACCTCTCTCTCAGATACAGCGTAACTCCTCCACCTTGCCTGCCCTGCCTATTCCTCCTGACCAGCCTGTAGCCCTCCATCCCAGAACTCCAATCATGGGACTCATTCCACCAACCCTCGCTAATACTAATGATATCGGAGCTCTGGGAACTGACCACCACTTCCAGTTCCTGCTGTTTGTTTCTCTATGCGTGCATTGGTGTACAAGCATTTCAGATATGCTCCTGAGCCTTCTGTGCTCCCAGTAGCAGTGTAAATGTTCTCACTACCACTGCTACCCTTAGACAGTGCCACGTCGACCCTCGACTTACCTTCAGCAATCCTGTTGGTATTCCCTTCCCCCATTGATTTTAGTTTAAAGCCCTCTTAATCAGTCTCACCATCGTGCATCCAAAGATGCGTTTTCCCCATCAGGACAGGTGGATCTCATCACACCCCAGCACTGCAACATTTTCCTCTACTTTAAGTGGGAAGTACAAACTCAGATGTACCTAACTCAGCAAGGCAGGCACCAGTATTTATCACTACTAGTATCAGATTTGGTGTGTCAATCAAGTAACATCTACAAAGCATATAAAATGCAGGTCTGCATCACATTTTGGAAGGAAAACAAGTGTTAATACAAAGATCACCATGCGAGTCTGAAAAATTTCCATGGAAACAGAACCTAAGTTATCTGACCAGTAGTTTACTTGGCCGCTGCACCAGCCAATGATAATAATGTAATATTTAAAATAAAAGAAGTATGTGACATTGATCAAACCAACACAGCTGAGGGGTAATCTTCATTACAACAAAAGCCTGATTTATGTCTGGCATCCTAAACATACACAAAATCCTAGAGAGTATGATGCTAGCATCTTAAGCCAGATGTTCCTTTAGCTTTAAAAGCTTGAGCATCAATCGTCGGGTTTTAACATGCTACATCACTAAAGCAGCTAGCCTGCAACTGTTTGTTGGTTCAGAAAGTTCTCTCAAGTCTCCTCTGCCTAAATATAAAGAACAAATTCTCCACAACTTGCTATGAAATAGCTCCTAACTCAGCTCAAAGGTTTGCAAGGCAAGGATATATAAAATATGCCCTCAGCTCCTAAAGTTATTCAGGCAAGTGCAGCACAACTGTAGCTGTGGCATCTCCAGTATTCCTTGGATAGGTCTAGGCCAATTAGAAAAATCAGTGAAACCAAGCTGTGAATTCAGCTCATGCCCTTTTTAGTTCTGAGAGTGGTACCTCTTCCTCAGAAAGTACCAGTAAGGTCCTGAACAAGAGACGAAAATATCTGCAAGAAGGATGCAGCACACTTTACCACAGGAGTAAAATTTGCAATGGAAATAGAGCTACAATCCTACCAGTTTTGAAGTCGTATAAAGGAACCTAGAAGGAGAAACTGCAAAATACACTTAGCTTGACACACACTTTCCTAGGCCTGTCTTACAGCGACAAGTCTCCAATTTTTATGTAAGAGATGTAGGCCAAACATCAGTTCTTCCGAGATAAGAGATACTTAGCCTGGCAGAACTGGCTCACACTGGAAACAGACAAACTTAGAAAGATTAAAAGATTATCATTTTCTGTCAATTAGCAAGAAATCTAAAGCAAAAATAAAACAAAAAAAAAATCATAAGGGGCTCTGTAAGCATGAATTTAATGCTGATCATAAAGTAACAGAAGACATTAAACTCAGAATTTTTTAAAAATCATTTTTAGTATAATTTTTCCTACCAGAACCACACTGTAGTTTGTCATAATAGGGAATTCTTGGGAGACAGAGTAACCAAAACCTCATCAGTACGTAATTTTTTGTACATGAGGAGGGTAAACACATTGGGCACAAGCCATCGCCATTATTTATTACAAAATCATGTATTGAGTATTTAGAGTAAAATCTCTCAATATCCTGTCTCACACCAAAGGACTTTGTATGGGAATATAAGAGAGAAATCTGCACACAGATGTGCAGTTGTGACTGGCATACAAGAGAAGATGCTCAACAAAGAAAAATATCATCAATTCAATTTCTTTAAATTTCTAACAGATAAAAGAGAAGCACAGCCTCCTAATGCATCTTCTGTGTTTCTATTCCTTGAATATTTGTCAACATTTGAAAGCTATGGTAGTGGACAACCTAAAATAAGCAGCACAAAATTACTCTTCCATTCCTAAACTGTAGTTATTTTTAAATCTGTATCTGGGATTCTCTTTTTAAACTATTCAGTATACTTGGATCTAATTCATAAAATGTAACTGCACTTTTGTTTTATCTTTGTGCTTGCAAAGCAACTGATATTCAAAAGAAAAAAAAAAATTATCTCACTTATTGCTTAAAGGCATTGAGGTCAGAAATGGAGCACAATACATCTAAATAAAAATTTCAGCATTTAAAGGATAAGGCCAGATTTTCTAAGTAGGCTCCCAGCTTTTGACTTCGGCATCTCTCTGAAAAACATTGAAAACCCTTCCAGACCCAGAAGCTTCCATGCTTCTGCTGATGGAACTGCTGATGACGTTGAAAACTGCCAGTTGCATGACTGCATTGACGTAGAAGTAAAGAAAACAACATAATTACTGGGGTAAGGAGGTGAACTCGAGCAACACATTTCCATCCTTGCATTCAGTTGGAGCTTTTTGATTTGTTACACTACCCTGATTTCACATTCCTTGAAAAGCCTGTGAGTTATGTTTCTGCTGCAGCTCTCCCTTATTCTGAGCAGAATTCTGCGTATTACTATTCTGCTCTTATAAAGAGAAATCTTAGACTGTTAATATTCTAACTTGCAGTATTCAAACTGTGATCCATGAAGACTCGGTTGACCAACAGTGCAGATCAACCCTTTCCTTGGCTTGACTAAGGAAAGCTGAGTATACATTAATGGCACATTAGCAAACTTTTAAGAACTTGAGGAATGTCATGTGGATATTACCTAATGGTGACCAAGGTCAGAAGAGGCATTTTTCACACTAGCATATGGTGTGCATTTTTAAAACATCTGAAAAACAGCACCGTAAACACTTCTAAGAACACAACTACAATAAAGCAAAGTAACAGTGCAGAGTGACCAAATTACGATCTCACCTGTCTTCTGTCTCTGCCTCGAACGATTGCCTCAAAAAACCACAAATCACTGGACAAGAACTCCAATACTGAGGAAGAAGTGTTCAAAGGTGAAGAGGATTTAGACTTCAGACAATGCATAATAAAGTTACTTTAGGAAGCTTTGTACAAACCTTAACAAGAAAATGAGACTGTAATATAGAAAAGGATTATTAGACTTCATGTCTGCAGTTCCACAGTATTGCAGGCACTAAGGAATTCTGATTTTATGGAATAGATTTGGAGGTCTTTGGCACAGCAAGCACCTTCAAGTTTGTATGACCAGCTGATCTATAAATTTGAAAATACTTCTAAATACCTATGCTAGTTGGTTTGGGGTGGGTTTTTTTTGGTCCTAGCATTACTGTACTAAACACCTTTCAGAAACCTTTCTAAGAAAAACAAAAAAAAAATTGAAATGGATTTGATATATGCTTAAGAACAAAAAAAACCCCAACATTTTACTCAGCTGGTAAGGATTAATAAAAACAGCTGCATTACCATTAGGCAACTTAACTGTAGAGAGTTTCATCATTATCTCATATTGCCCCTTGCTTTTATGTTTTGACCAGTAAAGCATATAACTGCAACTAGTACTGGGCAAAATAAGCTTTTCCTACAATGATAGGAGTCAGAAGATCAGAATGAAGAGTAAGACTATATCCTTAAAGTATGCTACAAAGGCTGTCATAGACAGAATTTATTTTACTATTGGAGTTTACCATTGATGAGACAACAAACCCAGTCCTCTATTACACTATTTTATAAACACTAAAAATAAAAATGATAACCTTATCCAAAGACTATGGCAAATAAAGATAGCTGAATTCCCAGATAAGGCATAATTCTGAAGAATTCATAAAATGGTACTTACTTTCTTTTGGAGAACATCATGCAGCTACTGGTGATTACTGTATTAGGTGTAAAATTTTATATTTGAAATCCTAGGAGTATCAACAATTTGGCTCTTATACAAGTCTATTCTTTAGCGCTTCTCTATAACAACAGGTGACAGTGTTTCTACTGGTCAAATTTTAATACTATGAACTTCAGCCTGGCATCCCTTGACACTCTAGCCTAGAACAGTAAATTTCATCAAAGCTCTGCTTTCACAGAAAAATTAGTGGTTTCAATGTATCAGAAATACCAGGGCCTGAGCAATAGTCCCCAAACCAAAGCTATAGATGAACCTCACAACCTTTCCAGTATAGCTAATATATATAGTATTAATCACATATATAATATGCTAGTTACCTATATTTTGCTGTGTCAGTATGAGTATGTATAGCTTGATGCCAATTTATAGAAGCTCTGTTGTAATGCTTATCTTGCAGTAATAACAATCTTTAAATGTATGTCGTTGTGCTTTATATTTAGAAAACCATGTTGCAGAAGACCCAGGAAGACATCGGGCCTTGCCGAGAGACGTGCCACTATCTGCTCATTAGTGGAATATGTAGCTTGGATAAAATGTAATCAACAGATGCATTCATCTTTCCTTGTTTAATGGCAGCTTGTCAAGGCCATGAAACCAAGTGTCTGGCCTTGGTTGGAAGCATGTGGTCAAAACCAAGTAGATAAAGATACTGCCTCATTTCCTCCTTGAGCCCTGGCCAGACTTTGGGTGGCATCCAAAAGGAGAATGAAATCAGATGTTTCTGCATTTAAAGTTATGTAAACTTTTTTATTCAACACTATAAAAACCTGGACCCTCTTGCAGCAACTTTGGAGACCTCACCTATGAGTGGACGCGCTGTGTAGGACCTCCCAAGTGCCAGGACAGGCTCTCCAAATCCTCGCTGCAACTGGCATTTCCTGAAATGTAGATGTTTAAAAAAGAAATCCCCTCATAGAATGTTGCATATCTGTATGGCATTTTTCTGTTCAAGGTGCTTTTTTACCAGCTGCTCTAATATCTGTCCCTTAGCAGGACAGCATAAGCATTCAGGACTATTAAGAAAATGACATTCAATAAAGAGGTCCAGTGAGGATTTTTGTCAAGGCTTAAGAAACAGTTTTCACTGGCATAAAAATTCCAAAGTGAATAATACATAGTGACGCGAGCGGCCAATTACATGTAATTCTGTATTCCCACCTGAAAAACCTTCCATGGCGTCGGCGGTCTCTTCCTTGTTCCATTGCTTTCCATAGATGAGAGCACATCACTCTAGAGAATGTTGGGAAGAGCTTGCGATTTGGCTTTCCACCTGTCACTATATCAAATCCCTGTTGCTTCCTGCAGAAGTAAGCCAGCCCATCAGGCTGGCTGCTTCCCGGCGAGGGAACATCAGATGGTGGGAGGCTGGCCGTCATGTCAAAGCTCGCAGCATACCAAGACAAGCAAGGGCCTTGAAGGCAGACACAATGGGTGCTCCAGTTTCACTCACAACACTCAGGAGTATCATACGCACTCACGTGCTAGACTGCAGGCTGGCATTGAAGGCAGGTAGAAAACCTTCCTCTGCCCTTGGAATCAGTGTCTCCCCTTCCCCTCTCTGGAAGCATTCTCCTGCAGCAGCACCTCTGCCTTCTCTCAGGAGCTCCGGCTTCCAGGAGGTGCTGCCAAGGACTTGTGTGTGGTTTTTTTAGGAGGTAAACCACCCTGCCTGAGAGACCAGGAGCGATCTGAAGTACAGATAGCATTGCTTGGCATTTTAATCTCTTGAAAAAAGAAAAATTCAACAAAGCACAAACCAAAACACTTTATTTGTGCTGAGATCCTATGGAAATCAATCCTCGGTGACAGCAACTCGAGGGGGACAGACAGCTGGAGGAGAGCTAGGCCTCCGCCTCTGCTATGGTCCATTTGCCACAGGCATCTAGAAGCAGGTTCTGCGGGAGATTTGCCCACTGCAACCTTCAGACCCTTCAGACAGACAATGAAAAAACCAAGTGAAGGGTGCAGTACTTTGGCTGAGGACAGTGATGAAGAGGAGGTAAGATGGCCAGGGGCAGATGAGGCAGCAGGGGAGGAAGGCAAAGAGGAGGCAAAGACCCATGCCTGCATTTCTCAACTTAGCAAGTGCAAAGCTTTACAGAGATGCCAAAACAGAGCCACACCGTCTGTAAGCATGCTGGGCAACTGCCTGCTTGCAGCAGAGCAATGGGGCCACAAGTAATCAAAGCAATGGCTACTCTCTCCACCAAGATGGCCAGCCAAAGCCCAGGGTCAGGTGTTCTTTTACTCCTAGAGAAAAATTCACGAAGAGTGGAAGTTAACCCACAATAGCTCCTTCCAGGGAAACCAAACTGCTTTCACATGATGATGTTTAGTTCATTGGTGACAGTGAGTGGACCTTTTTATCTAGTGAAAAGAGAAAAGCAGCATCCCCAAACCACTCTTGAAGAATAAGGTTGCCAAGTAAGTTTAACAGCTTGTGCCTGTTTTAATGGAAATATCACATACTTATACACATATACACAGTCAAGTACAAAGGGTTAGAAAACAGCCTTCATTTTCGGCCCCTATTTCTAACATACTGTACGCTAATCCCTGAGAGCACCTGCCAATCGTATGTCTCCTGCCAGTGATACTAAGAGTGCAAATTGACCTGCAGCACAGGTTGCTTTTCAGATACACCATCAGAACGCTAAATCTTCAGTATGGGGGGTTGGCAGTAAACAAAAATTAACAGTTACACCATTCAATCCAGTGTACCAGTTCAAAACCCATCCTGAGATCTTTGCCATAGATAGCTAAAAGATTGTCTTCCCACTCTCCAAAGAAATGAGTTCATATTATATTCTGGTCATGCCGAATCCATCACAAAATTGGTGCCTGCGAATTGCACAGCATTGATGTACCTGCAGACTAAAATTCTCTTTATATTGATAGAGCTGGGGAGGTTTATTAGCAGGGTGCGTATTCATAGAATCACAGAATTGTCAGGGTTGGAAGGGACCTTAAAGATCATGTAGTTCCAAACCCCCTGCCATGGGCAGGGACACCTCCCACTAGACCAGGTTGCTGAGCCTCCTCCAGCCTGGTCTGAAACACTACCAAGGATGAGGCTCCACCACCTCTCTGGGCAACCTGTTCCAGCATCTCACCACCCTCATAGTAAAGAACTTCGTCCTCCAACTCTGACCTGGGAGGCTACGTAGCAATGCAGTCTAGCCAGCACAGCTACTCCAGCAAGAAGTACAAGGAACAAGCTGTGTGGAAAAGTCCTTCTTTCACATCTGCCACAACCTCTGTCAAGCCCTGACCCTGCAGACACTAGCTAGCAATGCCAGTCTCAGAGCTGGTTTTCAATCAACTGAATTTATTTCTCCCTTGGCACGCACAGTTTCATTACAAGTTCAGCGAGAGGATGGCCAGCCTTTGTGCTGTGGGAGTACAGGATGGAAAAGTTTTCCCTCTCCTGAATAGGAGGCAGGTGACAGCAGCAGCAGCTGGGGTCTGTCTGGGCTCCAGCGGAGCAATACCATCAGGAGGACATATCGTAGCACATTTAATTTCAAACAGGGGTAAAGCCTGAGCAAAAACATAGCCTGAACATGTTCTGTGTGACTTGCTGTTTGCATTTGATCTCTACTTTCACGAGCACAGTCTTTCTTCAGCAAGCAATGAGTTTATAGCCCCTCCTCATCAGAATTTGCCAGAGTTTGGCATGCCATTCAGATTGAAAGCTAGTAAAACCAAATGAAATCTGAATACGGACTGTAAGAACCTGCAGCAATCTGTGGGAACTGCCACTTTGAGACGCACCTACACACTAGGAAAGGTTTTCTTCCAGTGTTGAGACAGAGGGGTGAGGTACTGCCCTCTTCAGGCACCCAGAGGCGTACCACCAAAGCTCACCATGGCATCTGCCCACTGTTTTCAAACGTTAGTGGCCGAGTTGCCTGATACTGCATCTCTGACTGGATGTTCGTAGCATATGGCTGTACTTGATACCTGGGAAAATTGCTCGAACTTCTGGAAACTGCATAGTTTTCCTGTCCTGGCTATAATCTGGAAAAGTTTTACAATAAACCTGATGTTTTTTTTTTTTTTCACAGGAACTTAAATATCTACCTAAACCAAACCCCACCTGTGGGTCACCATCTCCTTTATTTCACAGTTAAATGCAATGACAAAAAAATTCCCTGAGCCTAAAGAGGAAACAACAGATAGCACATACAGGGAAACAATGGGGGAGGCAAATCTTAGGTGACGGTGGCATTAAAAAGATTAGCTCAGCTTCTCTGTTGCTCCAAAGAAATCAGTCCTTGTCCCTGATTTATACCTGCAGTGGATGCGAATACCTCAACTACAGAAATATTTCAGATGCGGCCCTTTTTATATTCGACAGAACAAACAATAGCATTAACAACTGCATCCATACACACTGTACAAAGCTGTATGGTTTAATATTTATCCCATCTTAAACTTTGATTATTGGAATTAAAGTGCTTAGTATATTCAAAACAATTGTAGACCTGGATGTGCAATGCCCACCAACTCTGTGGTATATTTTAAACTTTTCATTATTATTATTATTAAACCTTGCAATATGTTTACCTAAGCAGGGAGAAGGAGGAATGTCTAGTGTCAAAAGCACAACTCCTTAATTTTGTCCATTACAAAATGAACAAACACAAAATACAACCTTTCCACACACATTGTTTTTCAAGTTGTTTCTCAGTCATTCACCTGGAACTGGAAAAAAGGGAAACCACAGAAGGACTGCACCATTTAAAACTTCTTATCAACAGCAGACAGGTAAACTTAGTAAGTCTTCCATCTCAAATGACTTCCTGCTCCACCACACTGTGGCATAGCCCTTGCCCTGTTTCTGTACCTTGAAGGCCATTATTCAGTATTCCAGCTCCATAAGCAACGGGCAGGCAGGAAGGCATTCAGTCTGTTATCTTGCTCAGATAACAAGACAAGCGGCTCTAAAATCTTCTAAGCAACTGCCTTTAAATCAGGTCCTGCATCTGGCAGGAGACACCTGCCTCTGTTTTTGAGCCTCTGCTTTTTTTTTCTCCTGTTCCTCTGCCTTTTTCCTCTCCTCTTTTAGCTCTTTGTATCTCCATTTGGGAATCTGCAAATAGGGGTCATCCTTTGCACTGCTCCTCCTTCTCGCCTTCTCTGGCTGGAAGGTAGGTGGAGGAGCTTTGCTAATACGTACTTTAGGGATGACAAATCCTGGCCTGACGCTGCTCCGTCTAAGCAAATGGAGCGGCAAGAGGCTTGCTTTCCTGGTGGCTATGGTGTTCACTTGAGAGACTGCAAGGCTGATGGGCTGCAGGCTGGCTCGCCGGTCCTTCTTCTTGGGGATCAACGTGACTTTGGAGTTCTGAAATAGCTTCTCATAGCTGCTAACGTGATCTTTGTCCTGAGATCGGATCTCCTCGGCTCTCTGCTTCCTAAGGATTTCCTGCACTGCCAGTCTGCGTTTTCCCACAGAAGGCGGGCTGCCTGGGCACACAGTCCGGCATGATAGAGCAATGAAAGGACTGCTCAGGCTTGTTGTCACCTTCACCATGTGGTCGAGGACCCCGTCTTCTTCCGGGCCGTAGAAAGATCGGAATGAAACAGCTGCCCTCATGCACTCAGAAATCCTCTGCAAACAGCTTTTTGGCTCTGCAGCCTTGGCAAGAAGCTCCTTCATCTTTGGCCATTCTGGTTTATATTGATCACAAAACTGTTCTGGGCATGGCCTGTCCATCAGCTTTTGCATGATGAAGGCAGATTCTGATCTTCCTGTGTAACAAGCCCATTCCCACGAAGTCAGTCCACGGCTTGGGTCAGTAGCATGAACATTTGCCCCTCAAACAAAAGAAGAACAATCAGTGTTAATTAACGAAACTGCCCGCACTTTTGTTGCTATGATTAGTGTTGAATCAGGCAGATCCCTGCAAGAAAATGTCACACAAGCCATTCAATAATACTTGTGTCAAAATGTACATGCAATAAGGAGAAATCAGGCTCCTGACTTTCTGAACTCCTGAGGTATTTTAAAAAGTAACAAAAGAAATTAAGGCTGTATGTGTGAAATTCTCTTAAAACATTGCAAAGAATGACATAATGAATTTCAACTGCATTGAATGTTGCCAGCCATCTTAAAATCCATTCACTCAAGCTCATAAGAATGATGAATATGGAAAGAAACAATTCTGTACAATAAATAAATACAGAAATAAATCTTCCCTTACAGAATAGCGGGCTTTGAAATGATTGCTGCCACTCAGAAGATACATCTTGGGCTAGTGATTGCAAAGTTCCATGAAAATACCACTCAGTGCACACTTGGGATGAAAATAGCAAATAAAACACAAGGAATTTTCTAGAAAAGCATTTAAAAAAATAGAGGAAAAAAATAGAAAAAAATAGAGAAAACACGAGGCGTACAATTCAGGTTCTCTTCTCTCTGAATGGACACTGTAGAATCAGGAAAAGTTGAAAGCATGGTGAAAAAGGTGATCAAATATAAGGAAAGTTTCCACATGTGTCAGAGAGTGGATAATAATGGGTGAGATGGGCCTTCAGTCTGAGCCTAGAACAGCCACTCTCATCCACATTACATTATCACTGCTGAGAAAAAGAAGTAATTGTTAGCAAAACCCTGCTGGTATCATTAAGTGGACCAGCCGTAAGAGGCGACAGAAGGCGATGTAAGAGGCAACATGAGATGCTAGACAGCAGAAGCGTAGGCATTTGCAGACCAGTGTTAGGTCCTGGAAGGAGATGATTTCTAGTGGTTATTATCTTTCAGCTTGTCCTTCCTCCATTCTCAAATCATTATCTTTATCCACTCAATTCTAACATCTGTCCTTAGCACCATTCTTTCTTCTCATATATTTCTGCATCCTTTTCCAGCTTTGCTGCCTTTTTGATCACTTCACATGGCCCTCTGCCCTTGTTCTTCACTCTTTTGCTTTCAAGTGGGTTTACACTCTTCTCCTCCTGAAGAGAGGATGCAAGAGTAACAGGAGGAGCAAGCAACCTAGTCTGCCCTACTGTATCCTTTACAACTCCTATAGTACTATATCCAATGCTGCCACATTTCCTAGCAACCAGAAAGTTGAAGGGAAGTCCTCTCAGTTCTGTATTATGGTAGGAGCGTGGACATTTGTTAGTGAGGATGGCATGTACCTAGTTCTGCTCACACAGAAGATCTCTGTAAAGGACAGAGGAAAGTCACTACAGAGTGAACCTTTAGAAGTATTGCTGCAGAACAATGAGCAACACCACATGGTTTTGTAAGCTGAAGTCAGCAAGACACCGTCGCAAATGCCCGACACATTATAGCTGGTGAACACCACAGGGTACAAAAGATCTGCTCAAAAAATGAGCTTGGCATCGCCTATCAAAAAGAATCTCAGAGACATATCAAGGACTTGACAGCCAGCCTCATACTCTCTACATTGCACCCAAGTTATCCTGGACGTACAACCTGGGCACAGACATCTTAGTATTTTAGAGCATATGGGTATGTGGGTGAAGGAATGGGATCAATAGGAGAATGAGTAGGAGCGAACGCTCTTTGGTTTCAGGCAGTCATGTTCTTAAACTGCAAATCCTTTGTTTGATACTCTGCCTTTAAGCTTTGCCTGATCTCAGAGAGACCTTTACACACTCCACTCTAGGACAGACACTGGCACTTTGCCCAGCTGCTTTCAACATAACTGAGCTCTTTAACATTCAGTTGTGGTTTACACATATCACTGGCCCTGTAGATAATTTCTAGGTTTCTTGAAAGAATTTCAAGTTGCTATATGAACGGGCTACACCTTGGGCTTTGACTTTTTGAAGGGCTTCTCTATCAGCTGAAGTACCATCAGCCAACACAAAATTAGCCTACACAGATCTTGTCACGAAAGAAAAGACATTCTATCCTATGGCTTTGGAAGAGGAAGATGGTCAGAGACCAAGACCTGAGGAAAAGGCCAAAGAAACATGATGTAAAATTATTTTTTTCAGGGTGGATTATCTTGGTGACAGTATTTCAAATAAGCATAAGGGGGACTGGATATAAGGAATGGTAACCAGGAATCACTTTGCGATGGATCTAGTATAACCTTTCCGCAAAGGATGTTTTGTCATTACAGAAAAACAGAGGGAAAATGAGAGCATGGGGAAAGTGATCAAAAGTTCAGTTTTAACAGAGTACCAGTTGATTCCTAAGTCTCCAAAGTCTCTAAAATCCCTAAAAAGAGAACGCTAGAGACACAGACCAATGTGGATGGAGACACCCTAAGCAAAAGAGCTGATCTCAGTTTCAGTGTAATTTAAGTGAAATTTGCAGGAAGGACCACTCAGGGAGAAAGCACAGGGGCACTGCAGGGAGTCAAGCATGGGGCCCATACTGGAAGGCAGAGAGGAGGTGAAGAGCAGGAACAGTAAATCAAATCAAAGAGTGGACTGAAGAAAGAATTGTGAGATCTCAAAGACTGCAAGGTTTGATGAAGTTTATGACTGCAGAAGCTACAGATAAACCAGTGCGGGTAGGAACAAAGACATGTCCTCCTGCTCCACTAGCCTGTTTTGGAACCATCCTATCCAGACTTTCTACCTCTGAATTTCTCCGCATCTCAGGCTAGATTCTTGTCCTGTGCCCTCCTCAACACTTGCCTGGGTCTGTGCTCCTTCCCACTAGATCTGACTGTGAACATGACAGATTGCATGGAAGTTATTTCTTTGTTGTTTCCTTGTTGTGCATGTTAAGAGGCAAGTACCTACGAGTTTTCATCTTATTTTTTCCCCCCTGGTCCAGCTGAGAGGAAGAAGCTGGGAGGAAGTGATAGAGCGGCTCGGTGGGCACCTGGCCAAGGTCAAACAAGTAGCAATTTCACATATTCCAAAGATTCACTTTGAAAGAGCAACATTACGGCCAAGTGCCCCATAATCTTGTAGTGATTGACCTTGGCCACCCTCCAGGAAGTCAAATTTTGGAAAGAGCAATCATTTTGACAATCCAGCTCCAACCATCTGTCACACGTTGCCGTTACCTCTTTCCCATTTGACTGTTAAATCCATGCTTAAGCAGCTAGGAAGGTGAGTTATTTTCGCTTCCTGATCTCCTGCATTGCCGTAATTAGGTGCCTGGCAATAGAGGTCTTACCCAGACACTGAACATACTGGGTTTAAAAGCCTCCTGGCTGTAACTGCTTTCCAAAGACACACACCTGCTTTGTAGGTATGCAGGTAGATCCACAGCTGATTAGAGGTGTCTCCCCCTATATTTCCATGCATTCTTATGTTCTAATATGAAATTTTGCTGGTTTATTTGTGAAATTGATTTTTTTTCACCAGATCTTGTAATAACAACTTCACCTTCTTCAGCAAACTAGCACTTTCTTGTGAGCAGCCACTCAGTACCCCTTAAGCCCCAAACTAGGCCTAAATCCATTCTGAATGAGCAGTTCCCTCCCTCCCTATGTTTCCCCAGACTGCACAGTGCTAAAAAATAATCAGATATTAAAATGGGTGCAGGCAATTTACCATACTTCCTTTGTGGCCCCTATTTTGATCTGAAAATGTGAGGACTTGTAAAATATTCACCAAAACATGTACATAAACTGCAATTTAGAAACTCGGAGTATGTTAACTCTTTAGCCAATGGATGATCTTTGATACCCTCACTATCTCTGATGCACAAACAGGCCTATAAAATTTACCGTAGGTAAATTTGGTATGGAGGCTAACAAAGCCATTTTCTGGCTGGCTAAAAGTTTGTTCTCACCAATATTCTGTTTTCTTATGAATCATGAAAATGAGAAGGTGGCTATTCAGATGCTAGAGGCAGGAACCACACAGTGAACTCTGATATTGATGCTTTTTGTACATGAAGTAGAATAACAAGGACTGAATTATCTACAAAGATGGAAAGGCTGCAGAATAGCAAGAACAAAGAAGAACAAGCTTCCATCAGATCTCCAGTAATAATAACAGGAAGTCATCACACTGTAAAGTCAACTTGACAAGTCTTAAGGTTTTGGGATTGAAGTTTCATTTTAAGTGATAATTTATAACAGGCACTGAAAAACTCTGAAATGACATCTGCATGAAGTGTATTAGTCCAGAAAGCGTGTCTGCATCTAGCAACACTCTAGCTCTGACAGTCATTATATAGTTTTGTCTTAGAAAAAATTAACTCCAAAATGAATGATTCAATTCCAAAGCCTTGATTCCAGTATAAGAGGCTACAGAACCTTGCAGAAAATAACATTCTGGTTACCACATCATCCAAACATTTTATGTGTCATATCAACATCTAAAAACTGGATATTATCAAAATGAATGAAAGCAATATGACTATGCTTGATAGATGCCTGTGACTTAAAATATTCAGCTTACAAGGGATTAGATTTCTGTGACAGCAAAATGACTGAAAGAAACTACTTATTTAAGATCTCTCCGAATGAAATGGACCTATAGGATTCTTGGTCTAGACAGTAGCCATATTCACATGAAATCTGTCATCATTTCCATAATGTTTAACTTGTGTCAGATGTCTGAAACGGTAATATAAGAATATATATTAATATAGGCTAGTTATTTAATCATTAGCTAATAATTTATATACCAATTACTTAACATAATAAAAATGTACAACATTGTGGCTAAAAGGTGCTGTATGCTGTGACTGATGATGTAGAGGCTGTTCCCTCAATGTCTCTTGCCCTTCTGAGTTTCCGCTCAAGGACCCCTTCACCTCACAATGCATACAACTGGAAGTTCAACCACTGTAAAGAGCCAACAGAAAGAAACAGATTTCCTGTTCTCAGATGTGAAGACAGGCAGGTGGGCAGAGATGGATCTGCTCACTCCCTGTGCCATGACTCCCTCCTTGCAGCAGATACAGACCTGCTGGTACCCTGTTGCCCGCAAACCTGTAGACCAAAGTTAGATCTGTAGATGGGTTAGAAAAACGAGTTAGAAAAAGGAATTATTCCCTATGTCACCAATTTTCCCACCAATGTCCCCTGTGGGATATGAACCCTACATCTAACTCTCCTGACAGGAGCCAGAGCCACCAAAGCTCTCTAATCCCTGACCCAGGACCTGCCATGGTTGGAAAGAGAAGTGGAGGTCTAGCTATGGTCCCACCACCGTCACATACCCTTGCACCATCACACCCAACTGAGTTGGCAGTAAGACACCTGTGCATCTTTCCCAGCTATGTCATGAACATTGTTAACTCCTTACCTACAAATCCTGATGTACCTGCAGTACACGGCTTCACCACCTTGTCTATGGCTTATATAAAAGCTGCACCCATTCCCAGGGGAGGCTGCACCAAACCTCTCAGAGTAATCCTCCCAAAAGCCAGTTTCCTACTTGGTATTCGTGTGTGACTGTCTCGTATTTACAGTTAGATGATGACAAAAAAAAGCAGCAAAACACTCTGCATACCTGCCAACATCAAGGCTTTCACGCATTCAGTTCGGCCCTGCATCGCAGATTTCATTAGTGCTGTGAATCCAAACGCATTCCTCTTCTCAATATCAAGCCCAGGAAAATAGTTCAACAAATAGTTTGTAATGGTTATGTGCCCTTTAAAGAAATGAAAAAGCAGAGAAAATATGTCACAGAATTAAGGCACCGTCTCAAGGTTAAACCCAAAATTACTCCTACAGGTTTGATAACTGGAAAAAAGACGATAAGAACTCTTTTCCTTGTATCCTCTTCCACTCATTGCAGTCATCATACGTAGGGTTAAATGGTACTGACTTGTGATCAAAGCGTTGGGATAGGAGCCTGGAAACCCGAGTTGCCACCTTTTCTCAAATTGCTCTCCTCTCTCAAAAGCCAGTTTAAGATAAGGGAGTAACTGAAGACCAGAGACAGTCACTCAGAGGTTGCAAGGGGCCTCAGTTTCTCGACTCAGTGAGTAGCACTACGAAGGGAATTCCTACAGCTTATGGAAGGAAGGCCCATTACCAGGGGGAACTGACTGAAGAAGTTTGGCGCTTTCCCTCCTCTGGTAAATTTGAGCCATACTATCATGGTGCTTCATTTAAAAAGTGTTTACACGTGGTAGTTCCAGCCAATATAACTAACAGAACATGCCAGGCCTAATATGAGACAAAGGAATATTTTGTTTAGAATTCCACATTTTTATTTTTCCATCTGACAGTGTAAAGCCACTGGCTTACTCTCCAGCAACAGGAAAATGGAGCTGATGCTCAGTTTTGGCAGTAAAATAAAGGATTTACTTACTTAACGTCTGTTTCTAAAAGCAACAGTTGTTGCCATTCATGTGCCTTGTACACCAAGATAACCAGTGACAGCAAGGGCGTACTGAGTAGTTGAAGACATCTCTGGCTAAATGGTTGGAAGATCAATTAAAATATCAAGTCTTTATAATTGAACTATCAGAACAAGATAAATATCTAGTGCCATTATGACTCACTCAAAACAGTTTTCCCTTCACTTGGCGTTCATTTTATGATGCTTCATAAAATAATGCAATCTGTCAGGCAGCGGCAACAATCACAATTTAACTACTAGGAGCTGCAAAAATATGTTCTCATCTCACTCTGCAGTTCAGCTGAATATTCTGTGATGCATATCATTTAAATTCATCCAGAACAATTTTAAAAGTCTGTAGTGTCACATTCGGTGCAGATTTCATCAGCAGTTGCTTTGTATCAACAGTCCTGCAACTGCTTTGGAAAGAAAGTTAAGAAAATATTTAGCAATTAATTTCTTTATCTTGTAGAATTTTCTGGACTCTTCTACCTCACTGCATAACTGGAAACTCTTCTGAAACCTGAGAGACAGTGCAGATCAGCTTAGCAACGCTAGAGTCAGAGAAAACCGAATAAAGAGCTCCCTGTACCTTGTACAGTCTGATGCAAGTGAAATATAAAGACAGAGCAAACCCCACAAGCTGAACAAAGCAAATTGATCTGGGTTCAGGGCTGGATCAAGTGACCCAGTCCTGCTTACTCAATATAGAGGTATTCAGCTTCACTGATTCTATGGCATAAAATAAAATCCTAGCAGGGTATCAGTTACTACCAGGAGAATATTTAAATTGTTTTGCAGGACATGTTCTGTTTTACTGATGTACAATGTGCATCTTCACAAAGGTTTTGGAACAGCTGAAATACTGGGTTTTGACCACAGAAACCAGAGACAGTAACTGAAACAAGGAGAAATAATAGGATGGAAGATTTTTTAGCAATCATTACATTACTGAAGATGTTCTTCCCTTTGCCAAACAATATTGCTGCAGTAAGAGACGTTTTGGAAATCTACGATGATCCTGAGAGGCAATCCTGGAAGATCTTGCTCAGCCAAAACTCTTCAGAGGACTGAAGATGGTCTCAAATGAGACAGAAAGAATACCAGGGAAAAAAAAAACAACATAGAAAATGAAGAGGTTTGTGATTCTCAGAAGTTTTGAGTCTCAGAGATTCCTGAAAACTACTTCAGTTTTAGTTTGCAGGAGCTTCTGTTCTCTGAGGTTTGCTTCAAATTTCTAGTTCAAACAGACATCAAAATCAAAGCAAAACTCAGAGCTGCCAAGTTTTTGTTCAAATCCTGTCATATGCTTTTGATTTAAGGCTGAAGTGTTTGCTTCAGTTCTCCTGCATGTGGGTGAACTAGCAGTGTGTATCTAAATGGTGAACCAGGTGAGTCTTCCATGATTTAAAGCCTGCTGCAAAAGCTCTAGGCAGGTTTAAAAAAAAAAGAAATATAGTCTGGCCTCTGCCAGCTTGGTGATACTGAATTCATACCAGGATCTTGCTGTTTGTAAGCCAAATCTATCTTCTACCAGAATTGGCCTGCTAAGGGTACAATTCTTCACCCTGTGAGCCATATTTAGAGATCAGCACAGATGTCTATAACAGCTTAATTAACTTAATTGCTGCCACAGAGTAAATGCTTATAACGAGGACATTACCTAATATTACCTAATAATCTATGTAATAGGGGCGGAAGGATAAGCTGCAGAGTAATGAAGATGTTCTGTCATACAAGATCACAACCTCGAGTTGTACCTGCCAAAAGCCTGTGTTTGGTCTATAGGTGGTTAATGCTTTCTGATGGATGGATGGAACCGAAGGCACTCAGAACTTTTTATCATCTGGATGCTTTAGGTATTTGTGTTCTCGTGTTTCTCTTAATAAACAGAAAGGAGGATAACTTCTGATTCTATGTTCTAGCTCTACAGCCTTGCCCCAAGCTGCTCCCTGTAACATAAAACATCTATATTTTGTGAGCAAATATGCCTCTCTAAACTCCAATGCCAATTACCATACACTGCCATCAATGTAGTTATGTCCTCAGCAGAAGCAGAACTGAGAAAAAAAAATATTAATGTAATTTTCCCCCATTTTCCCATTTTTGAAAAATCACTCTCCTTCCTTTCTTTCTTTCCACTTGTTACATCAATCTCATTTGCATCAATCTCCCATTTTTTTCAGCATTGTCCTTGTATGGACGTTTAATGACTTTGCTTCTGCTTTAACAGCACCCCCACTCATTTCTGGTTACGGGCTGCAATAAATTTACAGTTTTAGAAGACAAGCTCTGTTTGAGAAGGGATCCCAAACCTGCAAGAAATACTGAGAAAGCAAGTGAACAGATTGATTTTCAAACCTGAAATTTCCACACTAAGCAGAGCACTTTGTGGTGGTTCTTCTGTATTAATAAGCTTTTTAAGAAAGTACTGCTTTCCACTGATCCCTCCAGCCTATATTTCTCAGGTCAGAATATGCAAAAAAATTCAGCATTAGATACTTTCTTTGAAGGGTGAGAATCTTAAATTACCAAAAGCAATATGAGGAGCAGAACCCTAGCTGGTCTTCTGAGACTCTAGCTGGTCTTTAAGATATTTCTATTTAATTCAAGCTGATGCTCAGATTGGAGCATCATGTCTGGGCAGTCATGAAACAGCACAGGCATGTGTGGATTTTAAACTCCTCTAGCAAAAGCAAAGAGAGCTCCCTGACATCTCCCATAGCATCTGTACCTCATGTTAACAGATGCAACCTCTGAAACACAAGGAACCATCCCTGAGGACCGCAATCTCTTTCCCAATCCCAGACTTTTTTTGGGATATGCCTGGCAATATGTGATGGCTCACCGCGTCAGTGAGTCATAACAAAAATGGCAGCACTTTCTGAAACCTTCTGATATCACCTTACAATTAACTGAAATAATGTGGCCTGCTATTAGACTTTCCACAGGAAAGCACGTACTTTTTGTATAAGTAACAGCAGTCTCTCAAAATAATTTATTTGGCAAAAATACTATTTTCATGAACCAAAGTTAAAAAAGCCAAAACTCAAATAAATCCTCTACTAAAGGAAAGCTCACATAAACTTTGCTTTCAGTTCTTTATAAGCAGCTGCTCAGTGCTACTACTTAACACTCAGCAATAATTAAGCAGTATCTATTGCACTGTAGCTCCTGTAACGTTAACCTTGCAGGAATCTCTATTAGCACTACAGCAGGTATCTTGTGATAATGAATTAAATAACTGGTGTCAACATTGTAGCTCAGGATTATCATAGGCAGATGAAAACATTCAAGCTAAAAGTTTGTATAAGCTTCTGTTGACTAAAATCATTTCCAGTTGCTTTGGGGATCAATAGCAAATACTGGCAGAGAGTGTCAAGTCAATGTCAGCCTTCTGGATTAATTCTGAGCTCATTATCATGAGTTAAAAAGGTCAGGAAAGAATCAGTGTTAAACCTTTTATAGTCCAAACTTATACTAGGGCAGATAAAAAAAAAAATAAGTTAGAAGTTTGGAGACTTCGCTTTCTTTGGTAAGCTACTGTACTCGTGAATTTGCTATGAGCATGACTATTGTGGTCGCAATTCTTTCTTCCAATATTCAAAACCTACCTCACAGTAATTTCTCTAGCAGACTTCACTTTTTGGTACAACACAAAGCAAAGTTTGGTACTACCTGAAAATGTCTAGTGGCAGTATCACTAAAGTAACATCAAAACCAATAGATATCACGGGCTGGTGATGTAGCCTGATGGAAACTTGTTTCCTTCAGCCAGCCAGAGCCTGGGTGCGAATATTATGTCCCAAGAACTCCCACAAACATTGCATATTCTACATCAGTGAGAAGACATCATAAAGACCAGGTACACATTTCCTTGTAAAGTTACTGCCTTTGAGGAGCATGTTTGAGGAATGCAAAGGAAGCCATGGATGAAGAGCCTGGCAGCCCTTGGAACACTTTTCAGATTACAAAGTGAAGGCTTCCTTCATCAAATTATTCCTGATTTACATGCTTTAGCACTTTGTTAACACTAGTAAGGGAAAATTACATCTTCCCTTAAAGATTTAAGCACAGTCTTTCAATCTTAACAGAAATAATCGACTGATGGCTTTTTTAACTGGACACTTGAAAATAACACTTTTGGGAACACCTCTTACACTTAAGTGATCTGTTACACTTATTCACTGAATACCACCATGCTGAGTGAGATAAAAGAAAACCTGTGGATAAACTCAGCTCTCACTCCAGTCTGCGTCAGGATTAACATAGTTGATGTCAATATAATCAGTTTGTTATAAAAGCAGTGTTGGCAAACACTAAATCCTGCTGAGACTACATAAATAGCAATTTTTTGCTTTTAACTATGGAGTGGTTGAAGAATGTCTTAGTAGGTAAGATAATTCTTAACGATGACATATTTTCCTACAGTCAGCAATTACTACAGACCCACTGAGGGAGGTACAACAAACATGAGAAAAGAGATACTATTAGCACTAGTACAGCATGTGACATGACCACAGTGTTGACCCATTGCTTGGACCACAATGATTGCTTGTCAGAGAAAATATAGGAAAATAAGCCTAAAAAGGGACAAAGCACTATAGTCTTGCACACGCGGGGCAAGAATTTCTTTATTTTTAAACTAAAACAGTTAACGGCATCTACTAGAAATGTATAGTTTTTTCTGTCTGTATTCATTGGGTAAATAGTACTTCAGATTAATTCGTTCAAAAAGATAATCATTATAAACTTACTTGCGAGTGGGCTTGACCAGGATTATTGTATGGAGACTAATTTCTTTTAGAGCTTTGAAAAAATCCTAAGAATAATAGCCATAAAACACACTTCTCCTAAGCCCCTGTATGCAAGAGGTGAAACAAAGAGCCTTACCTGCCTGTGCTGCTGTAATTAGAGCCGTGTTCCCTTCGTTGTCCTGCCAGTTCACATCGAGGTGAGGGCACTGTGCTAAGGCTATTACAATATCCACATAACCCTGGTAACAGGCAACGATAAGACCATTCTGTAAGTAAAATATAAAGAGAGAGTTAGATTTACCAGACTCATAGAAGTTCACTGAGGAAGCATATTAGTCTTGAGGATTTTTGTTGGGTTTGTTGGTTTTTTTTCAGACTGAAGAACTGAAAAGGTGTCAGCATAACTAGGAATTAGCTCCAGGCACAATATTTAGATTCAAAACATTGCTTTTTATCTCTGCCCTTTGGCAAGTAACATTTGGTATTCCTCAAAAATACCTAAGAGATAAGGCATTATATTGTGCTACTTGAAGAGTAACTGTTTATAAATGGCTTATGCTTATATGGCTCTATACTCTGTATCCAAATAAGAATAAATCAGATTTTATTATATAATAAAAAGAACTCAGCAAGTAAGATGAACTGGACTTGCTCTGAATACTAATTCTCTGAAAAACAACTCCTTATTCTCTGAAAGGGAAGTGGTAGGCAGAAGTTGTGTTCATACTGTCTGTTGCTATCTTTAAATACTTCAGGTTTCCCATTAGCACTAGATTTTTTTTTTATAATCATAAATAAAATAAAACTGCTTTTAGAGTTCCTGTTTAATGTGCTTTATAACAGCTGGAATCTGTGAAACTTCCAGGAGGAAGTCAAGCCAGAAGGTAAACCTTGTAACTCTGCTTGGTACCCAGGTAACTGTCTCACTCCACAGCAGCAAACTGACATCTTCCCTAAAATACGGCAAAATATACTTGTCATTAACTAAATGGAACTACAGTACTCAATCCTGGCTGCTCACTTGACCACCAGGATTAAAACCATTCTCTCTGGTCTTCAAGATTACTTGGGCAGCCCAGCGTTCATCTGCACAGGGCTGACAGGAGGGCAGGCGCAGATCCATCAGTGTTCTGCACACTCCCTCTTCATTGCCAACACGACTCAATTTTCTTGAGGTCAGCATCAGTATATGACTATTGAAATGGAGACACAAATTTCAACCTATCTGGTAACCCTACCCACCTAAAATGCACTCACGCAGACATGCTGCAAGCTCGTAACCACAATAGACTAGCAAGGACCACCTGATTATGGAAACCGAACAGTTCGCCCTGACTGCTCCGTCACTTTTCTAAGCGACTCTTGCCTAAACATACTCTTTATTTACTGCTGATTTTTCCACATAAGGGGGCTTGCATTTCAGCTCAGTTTTTTTCCAAGTAGAAGCCATAATACTGCCAGATGTTGGGGTCTCTGTCTTTCCTCTGTGGAATATCTGTCATTTCACAGAGCTTTCCCACAGTTTTTCTATAGTATAAGACTTTTTTTTATGTAATTAGCACAGTTTTGAAAGATGGCATTTTGTTTTGAAGTGATAGAGCAAATTTAACAATGCTTTATTTCGAATGTATGACACAACAGTCAGTCTGGAGTAAATTACTTATTTTCCATATATTCTAAAAAAAAGTATAACTACTGTTGTTAATTTCATCCCGGAGTACATAAATAGACATTTCAGACATAGGACTACCTGCAGTTAATCCAATGTTGCAATACCTTCCTCAAGCAGTGGTTACGAATTGTCAGGTTCACAGTGCTCTTCTATAATCAGACTAAAAGAAGTATTACATTAAAATTTCATACAAAAGCATAAGCTTGAAAGTTGCATGTTCTAAATCAAATAATTATATATATTACATCAATAGTGCTTTTGATTTCATGTAAGATGGGAATACTGCTGTGAAAATCAACTCTGCTTTGCTCAGCTGTGTTGCCTAATGATGCAACAACATGTCTGAATAATTGAGGTCATGGATATCTCAGAAGACAATTTTACAAATCAGATATTATGACAAAATTACAGATGTAATGCTATTTGTACGCTAGTTCATTACAGTAGAATGGACTCGAGCTGAAGAGCAACTCACATCACATACAGTTCAGCTTTTAAAAATATCACTTCAGGCAACTCATCTTCCACCAAGGTGCTGAGAATGAAAATAACTTATTATAGCTTTTTGTCTATTATCTTAGACAAACATGAGTCTGGCAAAAGACTAAATTGACATTACCCACTGCTTTTCATAACCATCCTGATAAACAACTGTCCAGTTTGCTTTGCATGTGTCTAAGTACTAATAACAATTCTGCGAGGTTAGTTTAACAGTAGTGATTAATACTGCATGTAATTGAATTCAATGAGATAATGATCCACTGTAATCCATAATCATATGCAGGGGTAACTATGAAAATTATGTCTAGGTTACAAGTATATCACACAAACAATATCATAAGTAATAGAAATGGAAGAATAATAAAACATAGAGGAACATGCAGCTGTGTTTAACCTTTTTCCTGTGGATTTATTAAAATAATAATTTATATATTCAATATTTTGTGATATACAGAACTATTATAACAAAATTATAACACTATCACTCATTCAAACAATTCACATACAAAGAGAAAAAAAAAATAAAATCACGTCAAGCATTTCCAAACAAATCTCCCCAAATTATTTGAGGGAAATTGTGATCTTCGCTAAAAACTCTGCATCTCTGTGAAACCTGGGGATTCTAAATTTACATTGTACTTAAAAAGAGCAAAATTTAGCGCTAAGCATCACTACTCATTATATACTAATTTGTTTATAATGCTCAAAATCTACCAGTCTGAATAAACCAACCTGAGAAACTTTCATAAATGGCTTGATCGTATATTATAATTGGTTTAAGTGATTAGATCAATGGTGACTGAGATGAGGTAATTATTCAGGTCATCAGTCCCATGAGAAGTGGTGTTTATGTGCGACAGAAATCCATCAAGCACATAAGCTTCAATATTTGTGCAAAATAATTTAGACTGACCTTTTAGAGAAAGGGTTGCAACAGCTTAATTATATATAAATTTATATTGGGACAAAAAAAAGAGCTGGAAAACTAAATTAATCTTGTCCAATTTGCTTGGACAAAACCTGATGTGCCTGGAGGGTTGCAAGGGAGGAGATGTCGATTTTGCCAGGAAAAACGATCATTTGACTTGACTTATTTCATAAATGCCTCTTGCATCAGTCAGGCCATATATCTTTAAGGAAAGGTATAGCTTAGTATATGTATCATCACTGCATAAATCCTTACCTAATCTATTCTAATCCAAATCTCTGTGATCACCTCTAAAAATAGTCCCAGGAAAGTTCATTTTACTATGCCTGCAAAAGCCTGCATTACACAACAAAGAAAACCACTGCTACTTGTGTAATAAATAAGACAAGAAAAGGTAATAAAATTAGTGTGACTTTCCTTACTTACTAACATGTATATTGTCTGAACTGTCTTCGGCATCACTAGTGATACGAGCAGCTGGCAGAAACCTTGGGAAGCTACTGCCAGGGGCCAAAAGGGACACACAAGGCAAATAAACATACTCCGTGGAGCCAGAGATAGTCCACTGGGTGGGATACATAAGAAACAATTTTTTTTTAATCACATGGCAATACTCAGAGAGGTGCTTGAGTTAGGAAATTTAATACTATTCCATTAAAACATATAGATTTTTTTTTTTTTTTTAAAACATTTGCTCAAGATGTTAGTGGGTATACATATTCATACTCAAGTTCAATTTTGTTAAAATAATGTACTATTTTGCAGTGACAGCTGGTAAGACTATATTAGAAATGTACTTATTAATCTGAAATTTTCTCAGGTAGAAATGCACAGCATTCTGCTGTGCAACAAAGGAATATATGGAAAGAGAGGAAACTGGAATAGCTTTCCTACAACTGAAAAACAAAAGGGACATCTGATATAATCCAATCAGTCCAAAATTAAGCTTGACAATGCATGTGAGATCTCTGGTCACAAGAAAAGTAACCCAGGTATAATTTTAAAAAGGGAATATGTATGGAAACTTTTAGGAGATACTATTTAATATTTAAAATGAATGGACAGATCACTTAGTGGAGCTTATTGTTGTTATCTGTATGTTATACAGAAGATATCTCAGGTTCAATAAGATGGCAAATCAGCTCAAGATTCCATCTTCGGGAAAGGGTTCTGTGTTCTGTTTCTGGGATACTTGGTTGTAAAGGACAGAAAATACTGCAGAAGATGGTAGGAAAAATACAATTTTTATCACATTTTCAGTTTATTTAGATTTTCATGTTAGGTACAACTACTAAATAGTGATGATCCCTGACAAATAATGCAGTCTTACTAATCCTAGCTTTCCTGTTTCTATAGCACATAATAATCAATGTCAAATGTTCCTGTTAAGTTTTGATAGTGTTGACAGCAATAACACAATACATGGCAGCCAAATTTACACATCACTCTTTGCTATGTCTTTTTTGTTTGTTTGTTTTTTTTGTTTTTGATATCCATGCTAGATGCAGGTCACTTCTCTGGCTTAAAAGTAAGGGAAAATAAATTTATAAGAAAGTAGTGAGAGATCTGACTTCAGAAAACAATGTAAATGGTATACTGAACTGTAACGGGGGGGATCCCGATGTAAACCCTGAACATGTTTCTACCACAAATCCCATATCTGCACTTTAAGTTGCTCTAAACATTAGCAACCTAAACCATAATGGCAGAGGCCTGGGGGAGGCAAGGTAACAGATTCCCACCAACATCAGGATCCTGCTGCAGCAAATAGCAAGCGAATCTTAATTTCCTTTATTTATCTTTCACTGGCTTGCTATGCAGTGTTCAGCAAGGCTTCCAAGGGTTGTAAGCCATCCTTTGAACACGGATAATGTATTTCCAGATCCTTAAATGAACAGCACATTATTATACTTTGCCTGGACCAGGTGTTTCCAGCTAGGGATAGATTTAAAACAGCAAAGTGCTGGCTGCTTCCTCCTGTGAACATATGAGGCTGGGAGCACCTGCTGCTCCAGCCAATTGCTGCACAATGCTGCGATGGGTTTGGAAACCACTGAAAAAAAAGCGAGCTTGTAATAAGGCTCAAATTATACCTTTTGTGGAAATAATTATATGAAAAACATTTTGGAGAATCTCTCAATTGCCAGATCACTTCAAAATCTGATGTTACAGTAATAGTCTTCCTATTAGTTTTATCACTGAAGCATTTTGTTGGTTTGGGGTTTTTTTTTTCAGAAATGCAAAACTCTTGAGAGAAACAAAATGATAGTCAAAGGTGGATTGTCTGATAGCATGTGATTTGTATCCAGTGCACTCTCACCATCTAAGACCTTTAGGAACATTCAGAAAGCAGCTTAGACCTAAACTCCAAGTCCTGGGCGTGACAGATGTTACTATTAATTTCTCTCTTGGTCTCTAAATATATACATATGTTCACACATATTTAAGATAAAAAGGAGAGCTTGCAGCATTTTCAAAACATATTTCGTAGTGCATTCTGAAGCCATGTGAAAACATACTGTGCACTGACACAACTCTGTCAAAGTACTCCCTTTGGCTATAAGGTATATGATTCAACTCCTCTCTATGTGTTTAATAGATGCATTTTCAGACTGACTATAGCTTAGATCTGTTGCAAGAGGCTGAACAGCGTGTTTTGACTGCAGAGGCTTTTTCAGGAGGCCTCTCCAAAAGTAATAGCTCACAATATTGTTGTAAGCAATAAGTTTCAAGTCGACACCAGCTAAATGAGAAGTACAACCCTCTTTGACTCCGTCTAATCTGTCTTTACTGTAAACATTTTAAAGGCCCCAGCAAATTTTCACTGTGGAGTTCTCTGAAGAGACACAACCAATGGTGAGTTTGAAAGCACCCTCTTGTGGCAATGAGCTCCCATAGTTATATTAGAAAAGACCTACTCAAAAAGTTTTAGTTCCTTTCCTCCAACTTGGGTAAATTTTGTTTCTCTGAGCCTCTTGGTTATGGAACTGCACCAGACCCAAACCTTGTAAATAAAGCCCAGGAAGAGGTCTGTTCATCAGTGGCTAATCTGCCACTAAGGAGGAAAAAAAAAATAAATTAAAAAATATATATATAGAGAGAGTCTTTTTCCTCAAAAGGAAAATAACTCAGTGAAGAAAAAACCCAGCAGGGTGAAAGCTTTTTCTTATGGAGGCCCTATCCTGACCAAGAGCAGCACCTGCACACCCTTCTTGGGACACCAGAGATGGAGAACTGCCTGCAAGCTACACACAATGCTGCATAATACCATAATACATAAAAGTACCAACCTATTTCTTTACCTTTTGAGCTAAAGAAGCTGTTAGAGCAACAAAAGCCCAGCCTCCATCTTGGTGTACCATTTGACAGTGCTTCATAATGACATCAATGGATAAGCAACACCCTCATTGTCTCTTCCTTCCAATCACTCCAGGAATTCATATCAGTAATATACTTTTTAATTTAAGGACCTTTGAGAGAAATGGTAGACATTTAAAACATAGTTTTCTTAACAAAAGAACATGCTACAAAAAAAAAAATTATGCAACAAACACATCTGATGGAGGTTTTAAAGAGCAGTTTGTGGTGAGCTTGACACATCTCTGTGCCCCACAGGAGCTGAACTGCAGGAGAGTCTTTGGGTACCTCAAGACATTGCTTGAGTGCAGGGTGGCATTTTTGTTGATAGAGGTTCACTAACGAGAGCTGTGTCTGAACACACTAAAGTACCCTTGACTGATGGTCCAAGTCCCTTGAGGAAATAAAGCACAACAAACAAAACATAGCTGTCTTACAGGGAATTTTCAATAGATAGTTGAAAACTAAGACTCATCATAAAAGCTTTCCAATCTCTACAGGTAAAGATTTGTAAATAAATACCTCTACAAAAAAAATAAAAGGATACAGAAAGATATTGCCTACCTGACTCATTCCACCGGAGTTTGTAACAGCTTTTACTGTTCACAAGAAGACTACATCCTATTGCATTCCATGTTGGTCAAGTCACAGCAATGATTGGACTAGCACTTTCACCCAACTAAGCGTTTAGCTGCAGCCATATTATTCATGTTTTGAAAAAATGGGGCATTAGTGAATGGGCCTGCATATCCATCAGTGATCTATGTTGCTTCCAGGATTTTCTGGTTTTCTGCTACAAGAGGATACTTCCCATGAGGTCACACAGGCGGATCTGGCTGATCTATATCTGTTAGAGAGCTCCATCTAAGCAAACAGGCTGGCAAGCTCAGAAAACTGGAAATGTGTTTTTACTAAAGGTATAAACAAAGGTACATCAACAGCTGCAGAGATTCCTGTAGAGTGAGAACCTTTGGTAGAAGTGGATTTAGTTGCTTAGAGAGACTTGTCCATTAAAACAGTATCAAGGTAACCTGTAAACACAATTTTCTTCATTTTTGTGATGCCCAACTCCAAAGCAATGGAATTTTTTAAGAGATGGAAACAAAAAAACCACCAGACAAAAACACAACCACATTTACTTTGAAGAAATATTGCAAAGAATATTAATATTTGTGTAACTTTTCTATTTCATAAGGATTAAAAAGCATGATAGAGAAGAAGACTCTCCAACCGCTGGATAAGCATCAGGGAGTTAGCAGTAAAACAGGAATAATGAGACTAAAAAGTTGGGATGAAGAACTATTTCTGCATTTAAAAGGAAAATAGTACATTTTGGTGTGAACTACATATTCTATTATAAACAGTGCCTGAGATGGGACCATTTATTCTTTCTTCCTCAGAGACCTTGCCTCAAGACCTAAAGCCTTTACAGATGAGGTACCAGACAATGACTTACTGCTACTTGGCTTGGAGCTGAAGAATTTGGGGGCTTTTGGACCTGTTTCCTTTCCCAATATACTTGAAGCCCAAACTTTTCAGAGCAATCAGGCTATTGGAAAGTGATTTTTTTTTTTTTCTCTGTAGGCTGCAAATCTTAGCTCTTGAGAAGGGGAAGGTAGATGAACAACAGTGCCTAGAGATGAATCACCTCCATTAGTATATAGGTGGGTATGTCAGGCATCAGTAGAGCTGGTGGCATCAATATAATGCAGGGGTTCTTCATATAGTCACGCTTTTATTATAAATGTCACTGGTCACCGAAACCGATTGAACAGCTCAAAAATGAATGTCTGAACACCATCACAGAACAGCAAGGACCTACAGCTTGGTTTAGTTTTGGTGTGATCATATCCTCTTAAAAAAACAAAACAAACAAACAAAAAAAAAAAACAAAACAAAAAAAACCCGGACAAAATCTACTAACAGATACAGCATGGAAAACCTAGAAAAGTGAGAAGAGAGACTGAAGGCTGTTAGGATTGTGAGCCTCTATGTAGTTTCATACTAACAGAAGATGCCCTCTACTCCTTAACTTCTGATTCTGAATTTGCAACAGCCATGCTGTCCACAAGGCAGATTTGGGGTCTCTACAGTCACCCCTTTTAAACCTAATTATACCTAAAATAGTTTCAAAGCTCCAAGTTTTGTGAGTGGTTTCTGCTTAGGGGTAAACACAACCAAAACCCAAGCACCCATCCCTCAAAAGAACTCCCTGAAGAGAACTTCCTCTGTGAAGAAGGACTAAACACCTTTCAGGTATTTCAGGCCACACAAACTTTGTCCCAGATGTGCTTATGCACTGGAAAGATGCAGCACACTTGGTTCTACCTTTAAGGACTCTTGGTCCAAAGCCAGGCCAGCTGGAGTACCTCTCAATAATCGCACACAGGAGTGAGCTGAGAACAGCCCACTTCCCTGAGGCCACCCCAAAGCCACCAAGCAACATTAACCATCTTCAACTTCTTCCCATATAGTAAGGAGAATTCCCAGATCTTTTGGGGGCGGTTCGGTTTTAAGGCACTACCAATGCTCTGTGCAAGATATGGAGATGAAGAGCCAGAACCACGACGCTTGCATTTAGAACAATCGTAGGGAGGCAAAGCAGAATTAGGCAGTAATTATTAGAAATTGCTTATTTACTGCTGTAAGAAGATATAGAATTGATGGGATAGACAGAAAAAAAAAAAAAAAGAAAAAAAACCTTCTTTTTTCATGCCCCAGGATGCTTTCAGTTTTCTTATCCTATATCAGGCTGTGGTTAAAAACCCAAGTCTTCTGCATGGGAGACCTCAGTCCCGTCATACACAAAAAGGAGAGCAATGTCATTTTCTTCTATCTCCTTTATTGCAGGATTTAAACCTGACTTTTCTAAAGACAATTGCTCTTTGCAGCTTCAGCATCAAAAATGGCAAATCTTTAGTCTGAAGTTGCCTAGACACAATGCCTATGCGTTACTTCCAAATAACCTTTTCAAAATACCAAGCTACAAGAACCACAAATTTATGTAAATTTATGTAAATCTCAAATTTCTGCCTCAATAAAATTTCAGGGAAAGTATCTGAGGAGCCTTTATAAACAAAAATTAGTGGCAATCTTCCTTCTTGAGTAATTTCTCCACAAGAATATAAAGTTGCATTTCTTAATGAGATGAAGGAATTCACGGTGTAACGTTGCACACTGTGAAGTAAACCTCAGATTTTCCTGGGAGAATGCAGTAAGGCATTGTGAGGTCGTGTTTGTTATCTTAGTTACAGACACGTTCTGTTAAGGACACCATTTTAGATCTATCATAATTGTTGCTGACATATCTCCCAGACAACCAATCTTGTTAGACAATCGTTAGATTTTAAATGCAGCCATATTTTACTGTATCGAGTCGACCTGTGCTCAGCTGGGTAACCAGTATCATTGCTGCATCTCTGAGGAGGCATGCAAGTCCAAATATTTCGTTTAAGATACTAACATGAGACACTGTTTAAACTAGAACAAAAGGTTGCTATGACCTTTACTTCCAGGTTACCATCAGGCTAAAATCACCCCTCCTGTTTTGTACACTTCGCATTAAGCGATTTGTCAAAATTCTCCAAGGAAACTACTCTTCATCTAGTTTCTCTGAAAGCTGCACCACTTGAAAAGTTGTATCTATCATTTTCCATAAAAGTTGTATCTATCAGCTAATGCTGCTTTTAGCACTAAGCACAAATTGTATCTTACTACCTGCCAGCTGCATGGAGGATGAAGCAGGTCTGGTCGTGCATTTCCAGTGGTCTGCCAAGGACTTGCATTTCCATTCTTTATGTTTAAGCACTCTCATGGTCCTTATTAATTATTCTCTATGCCATAGAAATCATGTTCCACGTATATGCTTCTTCAGTTAAGTTATTTTATGGGATATGTTCTTGTGCTGTATTTACAAATACAGTCCCCTAATGCTTCAGACAAATGCAGACCAGAAAGCTAACCTGCCCATGCTCTTCTGACAATGTCTCCCAGCCCCTCTCTCTAGTAACCTGGTCCATGCTCTCATTAGCTCACACAATTCCCTCTTAACCAACTGGTGCCTACTCTATTCTATCTGCTCCTTTCCAATGGCTCCCTTTGAATTGTAGTTACACTATTTGAAGGTTTCCCAAAAAGTTTTGGGCAGCTTTTGTATTTTAATAGCTACTGTTTCTTGCCTTGCCCACTCACTTCTTTAAACACATCCATATTTCCAGGGACATTTTTAGTGGATTTGGGTATTTCTGTACTTTTTTTTTTAAGGATTTAAATTAGATTACTTTCACCCTTTGGGTATTTTTAAAAGTATTTCCATCCTAAAAAAAATCCCTTTCATGGTTTGGTATCATGTTGTTAAGTTTCAATACAATCCCTCCCATAAGAATACCTTGTATATGAGGGAACTGAAACTGTCACGAAAATACAAAAAAAAAGTTCCCAGCACCGTAGCACATGACATTCTTCAAATCCTCTTTCTGACTGGGGGTGATTGACACTGTGCCATGATAACTGAAAAGCAATATGTAACATGGAGATCTTTATCCCTCTCCACAAAATGCTGCACTCCTCATTTTTTTATTTTTACAAGTTAGCATTGTAAAGATAACAAAAATAATAGAAACCAGTTAATGGAGTGTCACACTAATTCTGGCCCTTTTCCTAGAAAGTCATGTATGACTTTCTAGGAAAGCATTATCCAGCACAATGTTCCCTCACTCAGGAAGTGGAAATTGAAGCACTGACTCCCTGTCCTTCTCAGACAGCGTGAATTTTATGAGCCCAGGCCTTTGGCAAAGACAAATTCAGGTGTCAACTCCATGGAGGATTCACTGTGCATCTCTCTGAAAAGCTCTGAAGAGTAACGATCCCTAAACTAGCTGAGTTGCCTGACACAGCCCTGCTGTGGCAGTGCAAAGCCTGTGGGTTGCTTTGCCTCGCTGAGGAGCAGGCTGCAGCATAGGGCAGGGAGACCAGTATGGCATGGCTGATGCCTCAAACGCTGTCATGGGTCCAATAAGGAGACTGGGTGAGTGATGCCTTTCTGAAACATCTTTTTACAGCCAGGAACACACAAACCAACCTAGGCTGTGTTCAGACAAACATCTCCACTCAGTTCAGGGTGTTGTTCTCTGATGGTCTCCAATGCGGCGTGTCCACTTCAAGAGGTATGGATGGTGCCCAAATGAGCAGTCGCATGGGCCAAGTCTCTGCGAACTGTCACAAAAGTCAGTAGAGTGAGGCTCTTTGGCAGGAGGTGAGGAGACAGTGGTTAGAGCATGAATATAAACATAGATGCCTGAATCATCCTCTGAAGAAACCCACTGATCTCTGCTGAGGAGAGAAAGAGAGTAGGGAAACTGTCTTCCTAATTCATGTAGTACATACCGTGATGTGAACCACCCCCCAGGAAGTTTCTCTCCTGCTTCTACTTCCCTGGGCTTACTTCCACGGTTGGTACAAAACTGCGTTCTCGCAAGATTTTCAAGTAGGCTTCTAGCCAGGACGCTGTCATTTTATTTTTGTTTCTTTAGTAACAGCAACTTCCAGGCTTTTGATGTATGTTTTCCCTCCTCAGGTAATTCTTCATTTATTTTTTCTACTAAGCATCACGAGAGGGGTAATCAAACGAAATTTAGATCAAGAAGAACAATGATAGCTTCAAAACTCCATTTTCTTCCTTCAGTAGAAAAAAAAAAAAAAGAGAAAAGAAAAATCAAATAAATCCGGGCCTACGTGGTAGTGGAGATGCAGAACTATTGTGCCTCAAAGGAAAACTTACTCCAGACCAGTACGGATCAACAGCACCCTGTATTCAGCATTAATGGGAAAAGTTAACTCTGCTCATACATGGATTTAGGAATATTTTCTGAAAGGAGAAGAGCGAGCTTACAAGCTAAGCCACAAAGATTATTTTGCCCTCACACCTTTTAAGGGGGCAAAATGAAGATCACAAATGTATGATCTCCCCTGTATAATAGTATACATACGACAATTAACTGTTTAATTGCAAATTCATTCATAGTTATCTATGGAATCGAACAATGACATAAAAAATGAAAAATAGAAAAAGACTACAATAGAACATTTTCACACATATCTCAACTCTAAAATAGAGTTACAGATTATCTACTAATACACCCTACACCACATGGACAGTTAACACAAAAGCTTTCTGTGAACAAGCTGCAGTGAATTGTTTCAATCTGGCATGAGAACATTCCTTGCTTTCTTAACTCTCTCTCCCTCCCATCCCTTAATGTCTTCTCTATTGTCATGGCAAACTTCTAAATTTGATTTTATTCTATGGTTAGGTAACATCCGATTCTGAAACTCTGTCTTTCTGAGTACATATTAATATATATATATTCTGGTCTCCAGGCAAGATTTAATATGAAGTGGCATTAAACTTATGAGACGCAAATATCTGAAAGCCTGGAAGTGTGGCTAGTAAGAATGCAAAACCAGTCCTCACAGCATGTGGAGAAAAGCAGTGTCATTTTCCAGATCACACGCTAGTCTCAGCTAGATTAGAAAATTTCATCAGAGCCATGATTTTATTTTCTCATCTATATTTGCAAATCCCTCCTTACTGGCAGTGTGAGGCAGGTAAATAGATCAACATTACCAAATGAGAGGCTGCCCTGCATCCTCTACAATTAGCATCTTATATACTGTCATAGTCGTTTTCCAAATATTTCAGTATTTGACTCGCAAGGAGAGGAAACGAGCAGTACCAAGCCAGCCTTTTGGGACTCCATATAGAGACAGCAATGCAACAGAAGATGTAGGGATCACCCCTTTGGGGATCCCGTGCAGGCAATGACACAAACTATGGTGGTCTTGACAGTAATGAAAATGAGACAAGGAAAGTACCGGTCTTCAGGCTACATGTGGTGACTAATAAATCGGATGTCATGGAGTCCAAGCTCACCTTCCTGCAACAAATCAATGAAAACCTGTGCCTAGTGGGAAGCTCTGCAGATCACGAACAAAGCACAGGGAAAACACACTTCTGCAGAAACCCCATGCCACACCACTATGCAGGCTCGGCGAATTCACTCAAAAGAGAGAATTGATGTATTTTGATAAAAAGGGTTGAGGATAATAAGTGAGGTTACCTCTGGATCTTAGCATTTTCAGAAACAGTTCCTTCTGAATCTTAAATTTATACATTTACACTTTAGAGACAAGATAAAAAAAATGAAAAACAAAGCGATAGAAAAACTCCAGCTTTTTGCACCCAAATTTACTTAAAGAATTTAACCATTAGGAAATTTCTTCTTCATGTTGTGCTTTACAAGTTGAGTTTAATTGCTTTCAGAATCAAAATATGATATTGTCTTACCACCATACCTTGTTACATGCTTTGTCTATTTTGAAAAAAAGCCTAATTTTTAAACTGTGGAAATGAAACTACACTGTATGTATTTAAGAGAGGTTATTAGACCAGGATTGTGAAAATTGCTATTATACTCAGTTGTACAGCCCTCCCTTCACCATCCCAAGTCTCAAAGAGCAACTTGCTCTTCCTTCTCCCTCCTGCCTCACAGAAAAGAAACAAAAGAAATAAAACTGCTTTCCAATAAATGCATGCAGGATAGCATTGAAAAAAAAACCAAACCATTATACCAGCGGAGAAGATGCTGAAACCCAACAGTACACGTTTCGGCAACTTAAAAGTTTTACTAGTACAAATGGAGTCTATAATTTGTTCAGTTATTTTTGGTAGCAAAATTAAGTTTTGGTTATGGATACTGTCCAATGATTTTATGGAAATTCAAGAGCTACAAAAATTCCACACACAGACCAATAAAAGACCTGAGCAAAACTTCCCTTTCATCGTGTAAAGTTGTCTGATAAAGGTGGTTTTCCTTTGCAAAATAAGGTGAATTTACCCTGATGTTGTCTGTGGGGACATTGGGACTGCAGTGACATATGACATTTCAGCTTCCCAGCAGAAAGGTGGTTCCCATCCCATTCACATCTGTCTATAAAAGTTAGACTGTCCTGCTCTATACCGCTTTGATTAGGGCACTTTGTGAGGGTTTATATCCTCTCACAAATGGTGCAGAGAAACTGGACTTATGTTTCCCACATCTTCCCAAAGTTGTGGAGTTACAGAACTTCTTTTACTTTGTTTTCATCAAAAATGCAGAAAACAGAATTTGACGTCAATTGAATTTCAGGTCAAATTGAATATTTGCTTAAGTAGAGAAAAGCTTTTTCTTTTTACAGTATGAACGAATAAGGGGAACTTTCAGTTTGGATTCAACCTAGAATTTGGTTTTCTGGGAAACTGGAGAGGTAAAGAAGAGTAAGTAGGCTTTTTGGGAAGTGAGATTAATGAAAGGGAGTGCTATCCAGGTAAATTCACTTTTTTTTTCCCCAACCCTGCTCCAGTCACCTCTGCAGAAGGAGCTACTGTTGGATGAGGGGTGATGCTGGATGAAGGCTGATGCCTATGCCAAACTTGTTCATATCCCTAACTGAGCTCTGCAGGACCTCAGTCCTCAGCTGGAGGATACCTCCAGCTTCACAGCCAGCTGCATACCCTCTGCTGGGTGAGAAGCTAGTCTTTCAGAAAGGACAGCCACGGGACACTTAGTCTTTTGTGCCACATGTATGATGGGGCCCAACCTCCCCCACTGTCACATGCTTGAGATAGATAAACTGAATCAATGGGCCTTAGCGGAGGTGAGCGTCCACGCAGTGCTGGGGCTGGGTTTGGGCTACTGCTCAGGCTCAAATCTCACCTATAAGACAGGTGTACATGCGGGATCTTTAAAATCTCCTGTAATACACGTTTAGTCAGTAACGTGTGAGATCCAAGACCGTAACTACACCATATGTTGGCTTGAGCAGAAAAGTCGATTTAAAACATTGCTACCCTCTGCTGCTTGTACCTATCCCCAAGCCACAGGCTGCTGCCCCCTCAGATGTGTTAATACAACTTCTTGTACTTGCATCTTTTGCAGAAAGTTACTGTAAATCAGATCCCTAAAAATCTGTATAAAAACTTCAATCCTTGTGGGGTGGGAGGAAGTACAGCTATTTTGTAGGAGAAAAATCTCACAAGCACATACATCTGAGATACAAAAAAAGCTCCTCTCCAAACAGTCCCACACCCAAACTATTGCCTTTTTTTTTTTTTTTTTGATGGAAAGATCACTTATTTTGCCAGAATGTGCAAGTCAGTTGCCCAACTAAAATCACTCAGGCCTTCTTTCAAAACATTCCTGTTACAGACTAGTCACAGAAAATTTTTTTAGATTGTTTATACAAACTACAAGTAAAAATTCTTAGTTTTGCAAACTGTAATAATAGCAGTGAGAGGAGTTGCAGTTGCTAATTTTCATTATTGTTGGTCAAACATCCCAGTTACATACTAGCCAGGAAATCTTTCCCAAGTTTTCACCTTCTGATGTAGTGAAGTACACTTCTATTCCTGCAGTTAACTCAGGGGCAAAGAGTGAACCACAAATCTTGTACTGACACAAACCTCAAAAATAGCTCATCAGAAACAAAATAAATACCAACAGAACTCTGAAAAAGTCTGATTCTAGCACAGGAACACCCCAAGCCCAACTTGGCATTCTAGGAACTGGGATATAGCGAAGTACACTTCTGTCCCTGCAGTTAACTTAGAGGCAAAAACGGAACCACAAACCTTGTACTGACTCAAAACCCAAAAACAGTTCAACAGTAACAAAATAAATACCAACACAACTCTGAAAAGTCTGATTCTAGCACAGGAACACCCCAAGCCTAACTTGGCATTCTAGGAACCGGGAGTAAGGCTACGTTTTTGGCAGAGATAAAGAAAAGAATAAAAAACAACTGCAAACTTTGAACAGTTGTTCAAATTCTCCAGGTGAAAAGCATAAAGTACTGCCACGGATGGACTTGCCAGCGGCGAGGCAGGTTTAGCCATGCTGAACACAACCCTGACTGGTGATACCACTCTCCCCAGTAAACTGTGGGAAAGCAAGATCCAACGCAAAACTGATGGCGGGAAAACTGGAATCTCAGCCTTTCTCTCTTCCCACAAACCAGACCCTCCCCTTGCCAAAGGCAGAAAGTCAAGTCGCACAGGGCAAAGTTGCACACCCTTCTCCAGTCCCCACTGCTTGGGGGCCTGGCCATCATTGCCGCTTCAAAGGAAAGCGGTGTCGCCCAACCCCCGGCCTCCGCTCTCCCTCCCCGCTCCGCGGTGATGCCCGCGGCTCCCGGGGCCGGCGGGG
>VWZK01021351.1:72416-115540 GCA_013396935.1 Baryphthengus martii
GGCCCCCGGGCCGGGGCATGCTGCCTCTCGGGCTTTCCCCGGGGGTCGTTTCAGGCTCGCTTACTGCCGGCGGAGCAGCGGCTGCGGGAAGCGGCTGCCGGCAGGCAGCGCAGGTCTGGGGAGAGGAGACGGTTAGGCAACTCCCGGCCAGTAATCCGCTCAGCATCTCTTTGAGCAGATCGGGGCTCGGCTTTAGCGCGCTGACATCAGGGGCGCGGTGTAAAAGCGATTTGCCGGGGGAGCGGGCAGCTGCTGCCGCCGCCGTTCCTCACCGCCGCGTCAGCCCAACTGCGGCTCACAGGTGGGAAACCTCAACTTCCAGAGCACCTCCAGGCTCCTCACTGGGCCTCCTCAACCGCCGCGCCTCTCAGGCAAGCGGCGCGTTTTGCATCTCGGTGCTGGTCGCGCTTCTGTGCGAAGAGTTCACCCACCGCAAGCCCACCCGCGGGTGGAAGAGAGGGGCAGGTAGTGCCGGGGCACTAGGGGCTGCTACTAGTCCTTCAGCACAAACTAAAGCCGTGATTACAGTGGGGTATGTGAAGCTTTTCAGGAATACAGCTACCCTGTGCAGAATTATTCTTTTGAAATAAATATTAAAACTAAGGAAAACGATTACATGGAATTTCTGTGCTTTGAAGAAGAGTTTTAAAGCAAGTAATTAATTAAATCACATAATGCAAACCTGGCAGTTTATCAGCTGTGGAGATGTCAGGCACATGCTTTTTATGGAAGTCATTTAGAGATTAGGCTGAGACGAATAACGCATCTATAAACTGAGCTCCCTCTTTGTCACAGCATTTCTGAAACCTTTTTCTCTTTCAAATGCCATGGATTAGCACTGTTCTATGACAGGGAAACAGTGAGGAAAAGCTCTTCGAACAACAAAATAGGACCTCTGGTTCCTTCAACACCACTTTGAAACGAACCTCAAATACCTGATGACGTGCTTCAGCAGGCGAATGTCCAGGGTCCAGGTCCCTGTCTGTCCAATGGGATAGAAATGAGCTGTTTTTTCTATCTGAAGTAAGACGGAGTCTGATAGAAACTTTTTACATTAAAAGAAGGGATGGATGGAAAGTAAAATCTGAGCAAAGGGGCCAAAATAGTAAGCGTTAACAGTCTTTCAAGACAACATTTTGTGAACCAGACATCACTGGTGATAAAAAGCCCAGTGGCTTCTCGCTGATCTTTAACTGCTGGGGTTAGCCCAGAGTGTAGTAGAAGGATATCTGTAATTAGAATTAGTAATAAAGACATTCCTGATTGGCTGCTTCTGGAAAGAAGCTAAACTGAGAAGAAAGGAGATTAAATAATTCCCTCACCTCCAGACACCTCTGAGATCGTAGCTGACCTATTTTGCCAGCTGTATTCGTGCCAGCACTGCCACCCTACAGTTATTTCTTTGTGTAAAGAAAGGCCCTTACTCTGATACAGCTCTATGCATCTGTTACTGAATCAAATGCTTCAGAGCTGGCTTTAATTGCAGCGTGACAGCTCCTAAGATTAATTTTCACTTTTATTGCCTATCAACTCCTTAAATATTTGCATTCACAGAGTCTAAGGGCTCATTCACTTAACTTTTTTGTTCCCTGCTCATTTAGTGTGGCCAGTGATCGGCTCAACAGATGCTATTTCTTTGAGCAGCACTTGTATTTTGGAAGAACGTTCTTTTTCCTTGATACCTTGCAGCTGCCAGGGAGCATTTGCGTTGTTCTCAGCCTGAACTTATTGTGAAAGCTCAGGAAGACTTTTGGCTGTAGTAACTTTAAATAGCAGAAGAAATAATGAAAAAAACTTATTCTAACCAGAAGGGAACAAAAATTTGGGGAGGGATGACGATTCAGCTCATCTGTAACAACTGATTCATCAAATATACTTTTTTTGTTTCTGTCTTATAAAGTGAGTTTACAGTAACAAAGATTTACTTTATTTACTGGTTTGTTTTTTAAAAAAAAATGTATTAAATATGTTAACAAAGAAGCAGCAGCGGTATCTTTGAATAGCAAAAAAACCCCAAAACCTGAAAATCCCTGATTCTAATTAGAGGGAAACAACAGCTATTTCAATATAGGAAAAAAAAATGTTTGATCTGAAAATTCAAACTTTTTTTTTTTTTTCTGTATTTAAAGTTTACCTTTTTGGCTTTTAATGAAGGAGAAATGAATCAGTTCTCTCCCACAGCTGCAGTAGGTTCTCTGGGGACCTCAGAGATGAAAACTGTCTTCTCTTGCCTGAGCCTAACACTTTTCATCCTTTCTCTCAAAGAGCAGTGCTATACTGCTTGAGCTTTCAAAGCAAGGTGTCAGGACAGAGCAGACACTATGTTTCCCATTGAATTTTTCACTTTTACAACAAAGGCTTAGAATAAGTCCACACATGCTTTCAAATTATCAAATTTCTTGGCATTTTTAAGAGGACAGCCTCAAACATTTCATCTAGAAAAGATACTAGTTAATATAATTGAAGTTAAATGATGATATTTATAAACTTTGTAGTAAAAGCACAGAAATTAACATTATCATCTTAAAGCAAATAAACCAGAATTATTAGTCACTGTCATCATCAATATCTCATCAAAATGTATTGGTTTGAATTAACAAGGCAGGAAAACAGAATACTCAGAGCAGATCCCACCTGTCCCTATGCAGACAAGGCTTCCCTTGAAGAAACTGATTTTTGGAATGACTGTAGCATTGGCTGCCCTAGTTTGCGTCATTAATGTTTGTAAGCCATTCCAAGATCGTATTTTAATGAGATTCATGTGTAATATTAAAATTAGCATGAAGATTCAGTGAGCGTTATGTGTCCTTCTCACATTCAATAATTTAACCTAAGGAAAAAATTCACAACACACCAGAAGTTATTGCTAGTATTCACAACAATGAAATCTAGTCAGGATAAAAGCACTGATTTCCTTAATAAAATAAAATAATATTTCATTTTGGTTGCTTATATTGGCTAGATATCTGAAATTTCTGATTAACGAGAAGCCTGTTTATATTTTGGTTTTACCCATCTGACACCTATGCTTTCACTTCAAAATTCTGAGGGTATTTTTCTCTTCCTTATTTTATCTGCCTGCAATTGTGCTTTACTGTCAGTGAGGCATGTGTGAAGACAACACTCCAGGTGAAGATTAAGAATGAAGTTGAAGAGGTCACTGAGGAAACAGGTTTCTTGCCAGTAAGAAAGAGTCAAAGAGATACTGCTGTTTTCATATTAACCAGACTGGTGGGCAGGGGAAGTGTTTACAAATTAACAGATTCAGCAGAATTAGCTGAGATCGCCCTGCTTATAAAGTCCTTTGGAAGGAGCAGGGTTGAAGCCTTAGTTTTCCTAAGCTCTGGCCAAGATTTGATGTGAAATACTGCTCGATCTGAGTAGTAGCATCTGCTAAAGAACCATGGGTGGAAGTTGCACTGTTACCTAGAAACCAAAGGCTTCAGCTGAATGATGAAAGTGGAGCCAGAGAGGAAGAAATATTAGCAATCATCTTGCTGAATGTTAGTGTTGCCGATATTTTCCAGCTGGTGCTCAGTCAGATTAATTTTTGCTTAAAGTATCCCTTATACCAGCCCACTGGTGTCTCTGTGCAGTTAATACAACAGAGGGACATTAAGTGTAAAAATTTTGTACCAGTTCATTTAATTTCATTTACTAGCTATGACTGAAAAGAATTGATGTTCTGCTTTTAATATGAACCTGTGGTTTGCTTCTACTGGAAATGTAAAGCATGGCCTACTCTAGAAAAAGATTATTTCCTCAAGGCACAGTATTGGGTCTAGCTGATCTGAGCTTAACTTGTAGCTGAACCTGCAAGGCCTGCCACTGCTGAGTTCCCTGAGGATAGCAGTGGTTAGCAGCAGGTAGATTTCTCAAGGTGAATTGTGCTAGTTCTGAGTAGTTTGAGCTGTTCCCTGACAGTGAGAAGCACCTGGAAGGTGTTCACCTACCACCTCTGTACTGATTGGTGGTGCTCAGCTTCACTGGAGGAAGTTTGGAAGCCACTTAACTAACTCTTTTTCAATTTTCTCAGGACTGTGAAGAGCAATTGTTATAGCATTGGTAAGGCACATCAAAAATGCTATTGTTTTGCTTTTATGTGTTGTTTAGATATTTTTGAAGGTGGTGGATAAAAGGCTGACAGTGGAGAAGCAAATGCAAGTTAAGGGGGGAGAGATGGATAGAGTTTGAGTTTCCACAGAGCTGCTCTTTTCAAATATGTGCTACTCTAGTCTATGTTGATGGTGACGATCCTTGAGGCTTCTCAGTAATTCTTCAGTGCAGAACTTCTGTTTTCATATTTCTCTTCATTTCCGTCCTAGGGAATTTCTCAGGGGAAATCTGATGAAAATGTATTGATATTTTCAAATGTTGCTTTATTAAAATATTGAGGGAAAACAGAAGGTTGTATAAACCTTTTGTTCAGGGCTCTGCCATCTCTGAAGAATGGAGTACAGAAATTTCCACTTAAAAATACTTATTTGCCTTTTGCTTTGCATATTATTTCCTACAATGCTACACAGGCACATAATAATGTGGAAACGTTCATTGTTTGAAACATCAGTGATGAGTTTTTGTTGGATGAAGGCTAACAAAGATTGAGAGTAGGAGAACAAAGTGTTTCTCAAACGATTTTTTTGTCTTGTGTTTTGATATCTTTTACCAAAAGAACACAATACTAGAAATTAATACATGTATAAAAATGATTAGGGAAAAAAAATCTCAGATATATTCCATTACTATGTTATAATTATTGGATCATCAGGGTTTTTTTGATTGGATTAGTGTACATGAGACTTTATTTGTGAACGGCTATTTTGGTTTTGAGCTCTAGTGTAGCAGAGGACACCCTGCATACACATGTGAAGAAGTGTCACTCAGTCTGGTATCTAAAATAAATAAGTAATGTTATCTTTATACCAAAATCTTTCGTTCCTCCCTAAAGGAATTTCTTTCCACATACGGGGAATAAACCATGAATTTGCTTTACATTTTCCTAAAATTCTTCATCTTCCTTTATTGTTAAATTACGCAACCCAAAATAGGTTGGTTTGATACAGGTAGGAATAAGCCTGCTGGTGCTATTCCATATGGAGAAAGCATGTAGCATGTCTACCCTTGCACTTCTGAAGCTTAAGAGGAGTTCACTCCTCTTGTGCAGGAAATCTGTAGGACTGCAGGAGCTTCGAGCCTTTCCGTCCCTGAGGTTTTGCTCCTGAATGACAATAATGGTATATCTGTCTACTCCAGGGATGTTTGGGACCCAAGGACATCGCAGTTTTGTAGAGGTTCAGATGGCATTTGACTTCAAGCCGTGGAAGTACCACAGATACGTGTCCATCGATTCTTACTGTGTCCTTACTGCCCTGCACCAATAAACTGTAAAGAAGTGCGTGCTGAATTAATCCGAATTCTAGTTTTTCTGGCAAACCTCAGTGAAAGCCTTAATATGTGACCCAGTTACTATTTCTGAAATACTATGTTTTTAATCCTCTTTCTCTTTCAGTTTTGTCTAATTCAAACTGGGGGTGGAACACTATTATCTAATGCAATCCAGTAATGGAGAAATACTGATACAAAAGCAGAAACAGCAGTGATTTCAGAAAGTAAAGAAACTAAAGGGAAAATCTAGAGCTTTGCTGCCTTAATTTATTCATGTATACCACCTCATTTTATTATCCACCCTCCTGTGAGAATTTGGTGTGCTTTAGAATATAACTCACATTGAGTGACATGTTTCAACAAACCATCTCAGCTCCTGTTGTAAAAGTGCATATCATGCTCATTTTATAGGTGCTGAAATTGAATTAGAGACTATTCAGGGAACAAATATACAAATGTCTTATTTTTGCACTACTCGAATGCTTTAAATGTCTCCTGGTTTAAATGGTTTGTCCAAATCTGTATATCCAAGCAGATGGGAAATAAGGTATGGCTTCTCACGGAGACCGGTTCAGAAGTCCATCTTAATACATACGGTGTAGCTCCATCGTGGGCTACAAGCGATCATCTTGGATTTATTCCTCTTTTCAGAACATTATATTCAGTATATTGTAGTTTTCTCTGACTGTTTGTTCTACATTCTTAAACACAATCCAGGACACTGAGAAACAAAGTGGTTTCTAGAGAGGCCATGTGGATACAAGACCACATTGTTGCTTCAGTACGGGATTTCAGAGTTTGTGTTTGTTTCTTCATACAGTGTCAAAATAATAACACCCTACATTTGGAAAGTGATTCCTTGTACGTGCAATGAATCATGCTCAGGTGATTTCTTGGTTTTCCTCTCCCACCTCTTCCTGAGATAACTGGTATTTCACCAGAGTATGCAATCATACGATTAACTAGAGGCTTGTATTGAAAGATAAATATGCTAAAAAAAATTCTGTAAAGGCTTTGTGCATGTATTGAAGGGATTTAGAGAATTAGTGCCCTAATAAAGATGTGTATGTGGTTTGAAAACATTTTAGAAGCTCATAGAATAACTGGGGGGACTCTTATCATTTTCATATTGTGCACATCTTTGTCTTTAATAGGATCATGCTCACTTTCATCTTTGGATCAATGCGATGCTCTTCAAGGAGTTTACTTATTTAATGCTTTCCTGAAATCATTTAAATTGAGATACTGCCAGGTTAAAATATATAGATCCTCATCTCACTCAATGGTTCCCTTGTTTCTTGGCATTTTCATAATGCAGTTTTCACACAGCACAAGCATCATGTGACTTATCCCAGGTGATGCCAACTAAAAGCAGGTAAAACATACCTATTCAGAAACCATACCTCCTATGTGATCATTATTTAAACAGTTTTATATATCTTACTCTATCGCATCTCTTTGCATCAGAATTTTTCCACTTAAGAAAATACATTTCTGTTAATTTGCTACAGAAGAAGTTAGAAGGATAAGTCAGTAGGTAACACTGACTACACTTTTGTGGTAAATTCTGTGCACTTCCGTTGGTGTCAGTTCTGTTACTATCCATACTCCTCTGTATGGACATAGTGATTTAAAATGAAGAACCATCAGTGTTGAAAGCATAGTATGCCATAGAGGGCACGTATGGAGCGTCTTTCTGACTCCCTGTACAGTTCTAGTTCCCAAGTAATACCAAAGGGAGAGTGCAATTATCTCCTTCCTGCACTGTTCTCATTGCCTGTATTTTCTTTGCAACTCCAAATAAAATCTGTTACTGATTCAGTAAAGGAAATAGATGATGCCGTGTGGTTCTGTTTTCTTTGGAAACATCATGCGAGTCTAGCCTGATTTCCTTTTGATTGCTTCTTGCATATCCACCAAGAAAGCCTTTAACTTCCTGTGAAGAAGTCAGCATAGAGGGATGGTATTTCCATAGTCAAACGGCTTCAGAAGCAGCAATTAAAAATCAGAAGACACTGAGAAAGGTGAATATTCTTATCTCTACTTTTCAGTTGGTGAAGCTGAAATAAAGAGGTGAAGGTCAACAGCTTTCAATTTAAAATCTAGCTGGACTTCAACAGCTAAATCAGTGACACAAATTGCAAACTTTTGAAACCTACAAAATCAAAACAACTGCATATTTCAGGAATCCTGGAAATCTGAACGCTTATTTATATGCCAGAACTGATGTAACCAAGTTAAATGTTCTTCCTTTAATGATTAGAGCAATGTTAGGTCACGGTCAGAGATAGCCTGAATCTCTTTAGGATTTGGACTTTTGGTTTACATTCAGCAGTTCAGATATCTGCATTTACATTACCTCCCTCTATTTATTTGCACTTGAGTAGTAAGAGATCTTGGGAGGAAATGCTACTTAAATACCTTGGTGGCTCTTAAAGTTAAGTTGTATTTAGACTTCTTTGGTTTTCTTCACTACAGTCTCTCTCAACATTGAGGAAGGAACTTGCACACTAAGTGAAGGAAAATGTATCATCTACTCTGTGGGTGGTTGTGGAAGAGATGAAAACGCGCTTTCCTGAGAGAAGAAAGAAAGAGCATCTTGCTTTCCCAGAGGACAGTAGTAGGGAAGGAACAGAGACAGACAACACAGCCCTCTGGAAGAGGGTTTCTGCTCGATTTTTCTCCTCATCCATGTAGTTCTGTTTGAAAGGGAGTCCAGAGTGAGGTGGTGAGCAGTGATGCAGACCAGAAGCCATATGACTGGTGTGTTATCTTTGCTTGCAGGTAATTTCTCAATGAAATGCTGACTAGATGGCACCCTAAATGCATGGATTTTGTAGGACTCTCAAAAGCTGGGGGGTTTAACTGTAAAGCTTGAATGCAGTTTCCTACATTACTCGTAAAAGTTTCATTACGTCAGCAACATAGTGAAGCATAATTGGTCCAGGNTATTACTCGTAAAAGTTTCATTACGTCAGTTAGCATATCATCATTACAAGCAACATAGTGAAGCATAATTGGTCCAGGGGCTCAGTGTGAACTAACTGATCTGGAAAAAATGCCATTTCAGAATGCAAAGAGGAAAAATAAATCTTGACGTTTCCTACAAAATAGTAAGAGAGAATTGAGAATTTGCTAGCAACCTCATTCAATTTTTTTGTTGATTGGTTTATACAAACAGTATCCTGTTTATCACCTAGCAATGACCTTTACCAGCAGGGACTTGTATATTGAGCTGTGTTCGATTGTAAACTCTGCTGAAAATGTTGTTTCGACAATAATAGGATACAACATATTTTAAAAAGAATGACTGTTGCTAAATTCAAAATACTTTTTTCAATACTGAAAAAAAAATAATCTAAAGTTTAGTTTTATAATTTTGCCTTTTGTATACCCATATTAAACCTAGCTCTGGAACTGTTCTACCTATAAACCTTTCCTTGTGTTAGAACCAAGAGCACCCTCTGCATTTCTGTAAAAAAAAAAATAAAGAAGGATTTTTTAGAATGACAGTTGTGAAAAATAATGAAATGTCCTTTAAATAGCTAAGAAGTACTGTCATTTGAATGAGGACTTGTTACAGCAATCTTGATGAGAATCATTTTTTTTGTGTGTGGGCGAAGCGCCACTGTCTTTCTACAGAGACAAACCTACGCTGATGCCATCGGGACAACTTCTGTAACAAGATGTGATGCTGTAAAATGGGCAGAGTCAACGGGTATAAATTTGTCAAGGTTTGAGTCTGACTCTACACCTTGACAATCTTTGAGTATATGCATGTTTTCAGCAGGTGTCATCGGTTTTATGCCACACAAAGCATTCCTAAATATTTGAATAGCGCAGTCAGAAGGCTCCTGGCATAAAGTGAGCAGAGTGAGCCAGCTTTCCAGGTGATTTCACAGCACAGTCCCTCTGGGATGGGGAGGAGGGCTCGGAGTTGGCTTGAGTGAGAAGGCTGAGAGAAGACAAACATGTTGGGCACCAGTGGGGAGAGCCATGTCACCTGGCTAGCCTGTGAGCAGGTTACATCCTCCTTATCTCTCAGAGTGACCGCAGTAGCTGTTTACTGGGAGTCAGGATTCCTTCTAGCGGCATCCTTCATTCTCTTCACCCCAGTAGTGTTTACCTCCACCTCATACACCCCTTCACAGGTAAGAGAAATGCATTAATAACACTTAAAACACTTCAAAACTGTGGGAGATGCAGAGCTGAGCACTGTGAGAGCAAAGTTCAATTCACACATCATTTCCCCATTTAAATGGTTTGGACTGAGTCATTTTGGGCTATGTATGCCAAGCGTGCCAGCACCAGCACTGCAATAAGTAGTGTTTCTCTTTCTGTGTGGTGGTGTGTTGGCTCAGCACAGATGGTGCAAACCCCCATCGCTGAAACACCTGGCTTTGTACAACGGGTGGGTTTACTTCCTCTAGGGATGGAGGAAGAGCTGGTGGGATGAGCTGAGTAAGGACACATCCCCACCCCAGCACTACAGCTCAAAAACAGATTAGGTAGGGGCTGCTCAGCAGGGTACACCTGGCCTGCCAGCAGAGATTTATGAGAAAATTAATTTAAACCACTCATTAAATCAACAGATATGTTCTTTCTAAATTATAGCATTTGAGCTAATTAGAAATGTGGAGCAGGGGCACATTTCTCTGGTGGTGCTCCTCTGGTCTGGCTGGCCAGCGAGGCACAGTGATGGCAAATGTTCATCTTTCCTCTGGAGAGCATGAGAAGGACTGCCTTCAATATCAATAACATGCTCAGGTTGGAGATTCTGAAATACAGGTTACCTCCCAGGTCCATGTGGCCAGGGAGGCTGCTGACACAGTTGGAGGGTTACACAGGAGTTTTTAGCAAAGGCTGATGCTGAAAGACATATTAATGGGCTTTGAAAAGCTTTGAGAACCACTCACTAGGAGTAACTTTTGAGGAAAAGATACATACTGGTGGTAAAACTCCCTGTAAGTAATAAGAATAGCCCATGGTCCTGTGTAACCGTCTCTGTTTCCAATGGAGTCTCATGATGCTCCCACTTTTTACTGAAAGTAAGAGCTCCTCAAACCACCTGTTTACCTGGAAATCACATTACTAAACTTAAAGAGGTGAATAAAAGGAATAATAAGTCCGCTATTTTAAATACCTGATGTTTCTGAAGATAGTCTGGTAATTTCTGTTGCTCAGTAAAGGATCTCTGACAGCTTGAGTGTGGTGGTCCTTGAAATCTGTGATGTATTTCCTACAAAAAGAGGCATAAATTGGGAGCAGCCCCCAAATTTGTGACCTACTTGACCTAATTGCTGCAATCTGGGATACAGATCCCACTTTCCCAGTGCTTGCTGATGTTTATAGTATGATAGTATCTCAATGGCTTTGCAAGTTAGTTATTAATTAGTAAAAACTCTGCATAATTTGAAGTATAGCTGTTAAGAGTCAGTGGTTTGGAAGTACTCCTGGCTCACAGCTTTGGTGAGCAACATATATATGTATGGGTTAGTAGTACAATGGACATTCCTACACTGTATTGCCCCATTATTCTGCTATATAGACAGAGCAATTTTTCAGAAATAACAAGCAGTAGAGCATCTGTAACCCAAAAAGTTCTTGGTTACTTTTCTCCACCTACCCTTAGTCTCAGTTTCTGTACTGCAAGCTTTTCATGTGTGGCCCAAGGACACAGTAAAGCAATTTCATAGGACCAGCCTTTTGTTAGTGGGGAACAGGTTTCATTAGCTATAGATTTATGCTAGGCTTTAAGAGAGAAGTTTCTGCAGTTCATATCAGTATCAAGCCTTCCATGGCAGTGATTCTGCCTCTTGGGTCCTGATGTAATTAAAGAAGCTTAATGCTTTCCTGTTATAAGGAACTCTGTTCTGTTACTTAAAAATTGATCAGGTTTTAAATGCTCAAGAAAAATTCCTTAGGTTTTAAGAAGGTTGCTTTTATGACACTGACTCTTTTTTAACCCTAATTTGGTTTGTTACTTTCAAGAAGGGAAAAAAGAAAGGACAAGTCTGTTGTTCTGGTACATTAAAAAAGCTCTGCTGTCATCTTTGAAAGCTGACTTTACGTAAGTATTTTGATGAATTAATTTTCATAGTGGTGTCGTCTTTCAGCCCTTTGAACCAGGCTGACTAGTGATCACTAGCTGTGTGTTGCTGCTTTTCAGAGGGTCTTTATTACTTTTCAAAGTCCTTGATCCATTTTTTTATAAAATATCCATCATTCAATACTGCCATTGACACATACCTGTGCTTTAGAGAGAGAGGATCCTGTGGAAGTCTCAAGGGAAAGATGAAGGCAATTAGGCACATGTGTTAGGTATCTAAATACATTTAAATTGTTTGCCTTATATGGGCTGACAAAATCCAGGTCCTAAGCACCTCCAGCATTGACCTCTAAATTAGTGGACACTGATGACCCCTGTCTCTTTGTGCTTCATTTCCTTTGAAAAAACTTTTTTAGTGTGTGATATTTGTTTCACAGTGAACCATTCTCTTTAAAAAGTGAGACTTTGCTTCTCCTATTATTCCTTTTTTTCTCCTTTTTTACCAGGAAATATGAAAGTTAAGGAGAGATGGCAACTGATATAGTTTCTGAACTACCTTAAAACCCCCTGAATTTCTGTCAGATTGCTTTCACTTTCAGCAAACTCCCGTTTTTACCAGCCTCTCTCCTTCAAAAGTGTGGCGCAAAGCATTTTTAATCGTGATTCCTCACATGCCTGGCATTGCACTGCAGTCCCTAATTAGAGAGTGACACGCTATTGTTGTTCCTACCTGTGCCTACCTGTGCACAGGTGGGCACTGTCAGAGCTCAGCTACTCTGGGCAGGCTAAGTAGGCTCTTATCCTCCCTGCAAAGCAGCTTCTTTGAGAGGAGGCAACGAACACATCACACCCTGCCAGTCCATTACACAAGAATTTGTGAGACATCTGTGGATTACTGGCATGAGGATGCTCGGTTTACATAACAGTACCCAGTTGCTCATCACTAGGTATTAAAGTGCTCTACACTAAAAAAAAAAAACAGAGGTCAGTGTTATTATCCTCAATTTACATATTCTGTGTCTGCCTTTGGGAAAAGAGCATTTTCTCCTGGTCAGAGCAGTGGTAAAAGACATGACAGCTTGTGCAAAGATTTAAAACACTTGAGCAATGTGCCCGAGTGAAGGAGGCTTACCTATTCAGTACTTAAGACCTGTGTCTGAATCTGAAACATGCCTAAATTACCTTTGTGAAAACTTTCAGTCATAAAATTTAATATTACTAACTACCTGTCTCTCTTTGACATCTTCTATTTTTGGCTGCAGAAGTAGCAATCCCTATGACTGGGTTTGCTTAACACTTTTCATACTAAGACCTTGCCTTTAGTTGCATGTAGTTGGTGTGTGTGTGCACAACAGTGCAGGCGGGGATTTTCAAAGCTATCTCAAGCTGATCTTTAAAAACCTTCTTTAAAACTCCTTTAAAACTGCTTCTGTAAAAACAAATCAGTATAAATTGAATTTCGGGGAATATATTCTTAGGCATTTGACACAGGCTTTAAAGTTGCCATTGTTATTTCAGTGTCTGAAAACCTCATATGCCCCATTCCCACAAGCACTCTGCTCTAGTTCTGCCCTGCAAATTACAATAACAGCACTTCTTTTCTGAAGTTTTGCCTGTGTTTTGCCTTTCTGGCCTGTAAGCTCTTGAGATCAGAGTCTCTGTCTTAAACATATTGTCTGGTTTGTCTGGCCCCCAGTGTTATTCCAGAAACTTGCTGTAGCTTCACTACAATAAATTTATACTAATATAATATTATTACAGGTTCTTTGATCAGCATTTCACAATATAATAAAAGAAAACCACATTTAGGAAGAGGAGTGTATCTCATAGGGATGATCATTTGTTTGACCTTAATCTGTCAGTGGCAAAGCTTCCAGGCTGCACTGTATTAGCAGATGGATAATCGGCTCCAGCTGAAATTACTTGCACAGTGAAGTAGTTTATTTTCTCATTTTCCAACAGTGAGAGTCTCTAAGAACAGGGCTGGCATATAAGCCCTCACGTGCGTTCCCGTACAAATGTGTTGGGCTCATCGTTTGGACTGAGTGAGTGAGAAGCTGAGGTGTTACCATCTCTTCTCTGGTGCTTTGTGTGAGGAGCAAAAGCTGGAGCTAGGTCACTGTTGTTTTCCTTTTGGGCGGAAGCCACCCAAAATCAAGGAATAAAAATCCTTCCTAGCTTTTTAGCAGTTAGTCTGAATATTGCGGCTCTGATGGTGCTGCACGCCTCACTGGCACAAAAGAGGGATAACTATATATTTAATGTAGGAATTATTTGGAGACTGCTGTTGGTCTAAACTATTCAGAATTTGTCCAAAGTCAGGGAGAAAAGGTGCCAAAGTGTATGCAAGCAAACTGAGTGAACGAGGAAGATTTCTGTAGCTAGATATTCCTTGTAGAGGCACACAGAATTTAAATTTTAAAAAAAGGTCATTTTTTAAATCTTCTAGCAGCCTTGTAGTGTAAATAATTAGATTCTTAGTTCAGTGGCTGAATCAAGTAGGAAATGATGAAAGTTTTTTGGGTTTTGGTTTTAGGATGAAGTGTGGGGATGACAAAAATGCTTGCAAAAACCATGTGAAACTGCATTTTTAGTGGACTTAAAACGTACAGGCAACATTTTCTTTAGTTCTGATGAGTCCCTGAACTTTGCATAAATCAGCAAGAGCTGTTATTTTATTAATGTCACTAATGACATTTTGGCCAAGAGGGTCTCAGCTGACTTTGTTCACTACAGAGTTGCACATGGCATGTCCCGAGGGGAATTACTGCATCGCTGTGTTTACATTACTCTTTAAACTGCCATCCCCAGCAAGTGTAATTAGCTGTCCAGTGAAACAAGAGCGTTCATTACCATCTCTCCTAATGTTTAATCTAGGAATAATTCTCTGGTGTATTTGTTATTTATGGGGTAAACAAAATGTTTCCTTCTCAGCGCGGTGAACAACGTTACTGTTGTCAGATGCTGAATGATGAAAGGCACAGTTTATCCAAAGGTACTGTTCTGGGAGGATAAATGAGCCATCGAGCCAATGCAATGCTGTCAAGGTTATTATATGGCAAATTTAGTGAAGAACATATTATTCCAGGCTCTTACAGAATTGTGTCAGCCAAAGGGACAGCTAAGAAAGCAAATATCTCTTTCCAGGACATAGAAGACCACCCTGAGTATTTGATAACAACTATGCAGTTATTCAAGTGATGGTGATGGATTAAGCCAAGGTTAATATATCCTAGCTGAACCCACAGCTACTGGTGGGCGCAGGAGGGAGGTCTGGTAGCGCGGCTAAGCTACCGTACTGCACTCTGGAGAACAAGAGGAGTGTGCTTACTCTAACAGTTGTACGTCTTTATCACAACATCCAGGCAGATCGAGTGCTCCTGGTGTCAGTGTTTAGTGCTCTTGGGAAAGGAAGAGAGTAAAAACTGCTCCCATGAGCGAATGAAGTTTTAACAAAACATCTAAATCGCTTGTGAATCAGATTTGCATTAGGACTTGTGGGCATAGACCATTTCAAGAGTGTTGTGAACCTGCACCCAGGATATCTAGCCTCATACCCAGTAGAGCAGTTCAGCCACGAATCATAGAATCATAGAATGTTAGGGGCTGGAAGGGACCTCTAGAGATCATCTAGTCCAACCCCCTTGCCAAAGCAAGACCACCTAGGGCAGGCTACACAGGAATGCATCCAGGTGGGTTTTGAAAGTCTCCAGAGAAGGAGACTCCACAATCTCTCTGGGCAACCTGTTCCAGGCTCTGTCACTCTCACAAGAAAGAAATTTCTCCTCATGTTGAGGTGGAACCTCCTATGTTCTAGCTTATACCCGTTATTTCTTGTCCTATCTGAATGCAACCAGCATTTTAGGCGAGTGCTGTGCTTTCAAACATCCCACTTTAATTACTTTTTCTCAATGAATGTATATTGCCCTCTCTCTTTTGAAGAGGTCAGTGTCTGCCTAACTGGAGGGGTATGCTGCTACACAACCTGTGGTGTCTTTTGGCATATTATACTTCTAAGGTCTTGGCATCTTGTTTCTTCACTGCACAGGCTGGGTTAGGGCGAGGCTGTGTTAGGACTGATATTCCATTGGTCTCAGAGTAGCATCATTGGAGGACTCGACATAATAAAGTGTACTAAAGGCCACGGGATATAAAAAACTAAGTATCTGATATCTGAGAAAGGCTTCAGTGCATAGAGTCTGTGCTTTCCGTGCCTCACAGAGGTTAATTATTTCTCAGGCAAAAATACTGTCTCTGAATGGCATTTTCCCCAGAAGGTTAAAATGCTCCCCTGTTTAACTGGGTTTCTGATTCCCTTTACCATTAATAAAAATTGCATCAGTTTTAATTGGAGAATAAAGCAGCAAAAGAGATGACAGAAGAGCTCATTAGTCTGGTGACCGTGACCTTTTACGCAGCTTTCATAGGCAGAGAAGGTGGAAGAGACAGTAAAAACTAGAGGTGGGTCAGGGGAAATGGGAAGGCAAACCTGACACTTCTTTTGAATCCAAGAACATGAGCCAAGCCTTCATGTTGAAATTGTCTGATTTATAAAAGACATAGCCTTGCTGATATTTTGGGGCAAATAAATAACAGAGGTGGGTTTTTTATTCGATCAAAAAGAAAGTTATTGAAGAACAGTAAGACACAACTTTTATCAGGCAAAGATAATGCCTTTTATAATGCAAAGAAAGGGAGCAAGTTTGCATTTAGATACTGATGCAAACAGGTTGGAGCAGTGAAGGGGTAAGCAGAGAGCTTGTTGTTCCTCCTTTCAAATGCTCTTCCTTTGTTGTCTAAACCTAGTTGCCTAATTTTCTCTTTAACTACACTGTTGAACAGCTCTGTGGCAGTTGGAGTAGTTTGGAGGAGAGGCAAGTCATCCTCTTGCTTGAACTGCTCATCTGTCACGGCAGAACCTATGGAGTAGGGAGGTGAAGCCTGGCGTATTGCACTTGGCACAAACAGAGGACAGTTTGCTTTGAATTGTGCCCCAAATAAAAGCAATGCAGTCTCCGGACTGCTGGTGTCATGTGGTCCTTCCCCTAATTAGGTAATTAAGAGAAAAACCCTAATCATTCTAGAGCATGCACAGTTCAAATATGCTTTGGGAGTACTAACTAACCATAGTTCAGATACGTACAGCGAGAGAGAAACTGTTCCAGACAGAAAGAGATTAAATAAGTGACTCATGGCCCCACTTATCCCTTCTTTCCCTGGATCCTCTGGCATTTGTGCTTCTTTGCTACAGGATGAGTGTCTCACCTCAAGTAGTGGAGGAGGACCTCAGACTCGGCATACTCATGTCCTTTATGTTCTCTCTGATCTCTATGATCACCTCTGTCTGAGCTGGAGAGCCTTTTCTGGGGAGAAGCTGAGGATGGTACCAGTCTGACACTAGGGAATTTGTAGATCCCAGATGAGCAGCAATCCATTACCCTTCCAAATTACTCATATTCCCTCAAGCAACTGGATTGGAACCTACATGTGGAAATGAGAAAGGTGCACCAATAGCAACCAAGTCTCTCCCAGTTGCATAATCAAACAGTTTCTGAAGTGGAAGATTAGAATAATCCCTGTTTATTGATGTTGTTGTAGATAGCATCAATTAAAACAGCCCTTGGGAATTCCCATGCTTTGTCACTCAAAAGTTCACTCTGACTACTTCCTTTCCTAGACTTTTAAAAGAAAGTGCCTGGACTACCTTCTTTCAGCTCCTCAAAAAGCTTGACTTCATAACAACTGATAATTCCACTGTATCAAGCATTTTATGAAGCTATCCTGTCAAAGTGAAAATTAGCTGTATGAGTTTTTCCATTAGTTCTGAATGTGCATAGTTTAAAACATAAGAAAGCAAACTGCGAGGAGGGAAAATAGTGTCTTCATTTGTGACAGAGTTTTTGGTTAATCTATCATGTATTGTAAGATTTTTACTGCTCTAAAGGCGGATGAGATGTAGCAATGCATCTTAGAGCTCTTGAATCTGTTTCCTTTAACACTGGGTATTATAAGACTTCTTTAAAACTGGGTTGCTGTCAACTAACCTAGATTGGGGCTGTGCTTTGAGGAAACCAATTCCCCAGCAAGTGCGGGTGTAGCCTGTTAAGGGATGGCAGTTCTTCCTCTGCCCATCTGCCAGATGCCTCAGCCTTCCGTTTGCTATATTCCCATCTGGGAAATAATGATCTTCAAAACAAGACAGCAAAATATTTGACCATATTTTGAAATAGCTAAACCATTGAAACAGCAATTTAGAAAAAGCCACCATACTGGCTATCACAGCTTAAAAAGAGCAAAAGTCTTCATATTAGCCTTCGTGCTACTTACAGACAGGAAAATCAATTATTCTAGGGGAAGTTTACCTTCCAGTAAAAGTACATAAAGCAATATATGCAGCAGCTTCAAACTATGTGCATTTAAAAAAAAAAAAGAATAAAGAGTTAAGGTCAGCAATGATGAACAGTTAAATAATCTGTCCCTCCACAGTCTTTTCAAGAAAAGCGTAGATACAAAGCCAATCTCTCTTTCCTCTGAAAAAATCTATGTTGACTGCAATTTACTTTGTACTACATAGTGATGTTTCTCATCCTTTCTTTGCATATATATGAAAGAATATCTTCTGTCATACTAGCACTTTGAAGTGATTTGTGCTGCTACATATATAGAAGATGAGATCTCAGTCTTACTCATTCTGTGCAATATTGCTCTGTCTGCATTTCTCCTTACCCCAGTCCAGTCTGATGTGTGTAACAGCAGTGCTGCTCACTCATTTTTGCTACCAAAATATGTCCTTTTCAGTGTGAAGTAGCCAGAGTGCTGCTCTGCATGTGGCAGTGTGGGAGGGGTAGATGCCGACAGCACTAACACAGTATATAACACAGAATCTGACTCATTTGCAGAAGTGATAAGAATATTTCTTGACTGTGCTGGTAGTGAAGAGTTGAGCAAGAACTGAAAAAAGAGTGCTTTCTTCATGGATATTTATGGTGTTTTTAGTCACAGCTGCAAGGGGAGCTGTAGCCCACCTGTACCTGAAGCAATGCCCCCCAGGGAGTCCTAGTCAGGTCAGACTGAATTTTCCTCCCTGCCCTGCTGCCCAGCTGCATCACTCTGCCTCTTCTCTCTATTTGTCTAGGAAGATTAACTGCAGACAGTTTCCTTCCTGCTACCAAGATTAGAAGGGTAAAGCCAAGCGTGTCTGTGAGGGACTAGGTTGTTTTGTTGGGTTTTGCGGTTTTTTTTTTCTTTAGCAACTCATAGTGAGGCAGGAAGGTCCCTGATCTCTCAATGGCCCTTCTCCATTAGGGACACCAAGAGCATAATCTCATTAGCTAATTTGCTTTGCTGCACCTTTACATTTTACCTGCACAGTGTTTTGCAGAGAAGCAATGAAACCTGTCACATGGGAACACAGGAAAGGCCTCTCTCATCAATGCCTGTGCAGAGGAGCAGCACGATGATAGTCCTTATGGCCCACAAACTGGTGTGGAATGGAGAAAGCAGGACTGACAGGGACCTGCCATTTCTACCACATAAGACTTTCCATGTTAAAAACAAACAAACAAACAAACCAACCCCCAAAACCCCAAACCAAACCAAAAACCAACCATGCCCATGTGACTTAAAGTACTGCTTTCTTTTTCCATAAGATCCTTCCCTGATGGGTTTCTATGAGACAAGAGATTTTTGATGAGTGTGCTCTTTCTCCCTCTCGGGATTTTTCTCTTGCACTTAAGAGATTCTGTGACCCCCTTAACACAAGCATGATGATGCTAGTTTCCTGGATAATACTGTCTCCTGAAATTCAAACACACAACTAGAAAGATAGTGTGCTATGACCACCAGATATAGAAACAAGGGCTTCTATCCATAGCCTGGGTGCATGAAGCCTTGTTGTCCTGTCAACGTGTATTTTATCGTTGGTCACCACAGAGGTGACATGAACTGAAGGATTCCAGCTGCCTGAGCTCAGGAGTCAGAGTGACTAATGGCAGTTTAGAATTTAGCTGATCAGTATTTACAAGTACTTACACTGGAGTTTCCACAGCCTCCCTGACATAAGTTTACTCCAGACTCCTTTCATTTTTAAAGGACAGTGTCCAGTCTAGGCATACACATCCAGGAGGAGCCTCACAAGCATTCAACAGGGCATAAGTACTTGCAGGATTACTTGTAGGTCTTGTCTGCCAGCCTTCTGTTCATATAGCCCTGATTAGCGCTCACCTATTGCACAGCGGTCTGCCACAGGCTTGTGTTCAGTTTATGGTCCTCTATAATTCCCAGAACCTTTTCTCCAACACTTCCTAGCTATTTGGTCCCAATTTGTTCTCATGAAAATGATTATTACTGCAAAAAAGGTAGTGCTTTGCACTTGTCTTGACAAAATTTCATCCTCACATTTTCTGCAGTTTGTTCCTCCAATCTGTCAACTTTAAATTCAAATCCTGTCTCTGGTATATTTGGGAGAAGGAGGTAAATCAGTGATGTACCGAATATGGTCACAGTAACTTCACATCCTTGGGAAGCTGGTGAAAAAATGCAACAAGAGGAGAATTCAAGACTTGGCGTATTGCATTGACTGTTCTATATTTGAGAAGGAAAACTATTGACTACAAACTTCATTCAAACTCCAAAATTTCATCCTCTTGCACAGTCAGTTGGAGTCAAGTCCTGCTTCTGCTCCTACCTATCTGTGCAGCCTGAGACTCTCCCAAGGGTGTCAGAGCATGAAGATTTGGCAGGTTGTGCCCAAATGTGCTCTGGCGTGCACTGCCAGCACGTGCTGCTTCTCCTCATTGATTTGAAGTCACCAAAACCACAAAGCAAGGCCTGTTTGAAGCTAAGTGTGCATTTGTTGCTTCACTGGATCACACAGGACTACAAGTAAGATTAATTGCAAGCAGATTTTTCTACTTCCTAGTAAGAAGGATAAACCATGCATTTCTTGGTTTCACACCTGTATTGGGCTGACAGGAGAAAGCAGCACGCTATAAAATTTCCCTATTGGCACTTAAGCAAGCAGAAATGAATGATTTTCATAAAGGTACTCATGGTAAATAGGCAGAATAAGGAGGTTGCGCTTTTTAATCTCACTTTCAGTAGAAACATTGTCTCATTTGTAGGCAAATTTGCGTATTGATAATGATTCGAGTATTTAGCAGGGGCTATTTTGGCCTATCTGTTTTGGAACAAATAGGCTTAGTCTGGTTGAGCTCATTTCAGACCTTCCCCTAACTGTGGGACCATCTGTTATCCACCTCACTTTTTTTTTCTTTCCTTGACTTGTCTCACACAGACCCTTTAGTTCAGAACCCAATTAGGGTTGTTTGGAGAAAATCATGTTATAAGCTGCAGTTGTTTGGGGTTTTTTCCCCCTCCCACTAATTATCTGGAAAATATGCCATGATGAAGAGCGTTGTTGAATTTACCAGGCTTAGTGGAAAAATGATGTGCAGGGATTTTCTCCAAAACTGGAAGGTTTCTGCAGGTAAGCCTGTAAAACCTGTAGAAGAGGGTAATGATTGCAAGTCTTTATTGCCATCCTAGATCACTTCCAGTATTTTTTTCAATAAGAACAGCTAAAAATATCAAGACTCTTTACTCATACTGTTGACCTTTCGTGCATAGATGCACATATATTCATATATAAGTATATGTTTATACATACTGTTGACCTTTTAAATGTGTACATAAATAATATATGATTTATTAATATATAGTACAAATGCGTGTATAATATAAAAAGAAATCTGTCTTGTTTCCTTGGGTGTTTTCTCTTTAATTAAAAAAATCTCTGGCTTCCAAGTCAGGTCATGAGTGAGGCTGAAGTGTAACGGAAAAAAAAGAAATAATAGAAAGTTTCTAGAAGCCTCTTGAGAAATCTCCAGACAGAGGAACCTCAAGGCCTGTTTTGTTTCTGGAAATTGTTTTTGTTGTATTTTTTTTATAATGACAGGCTGAGCAAGAGCTAGAAAATGCAAGATGGGGGAATTGCTACTGTGAGGAAGGTTGTTAGAACCAGTAGTTCAGAAACCGAAGAGCAATGCCAAGCTGAAGGAACCTTGCCTCCATTGTCACTTTGTCATAACAAACAGAGACCTGTGAAATCCTCTGGGCTTTAAACAATTCATATTTCAAATTGAGGGGAAAAAATCAAGGAATAGCCAAAAAGTTCTAATACCATCTGTGTTGTCCAAAACAGTGTTGTAATAGGCCAAATCCTTAACAAGCACAGGCGGCAAGCTCAGTTTAAGATTTTAATTTCCAAAGCACAGAAAGTCCACTTGCTGGCTGCAGGAAATGGATTTCTTGCAGAATTGCTGATGGCACGTTACTGCTGTGGGATTGGCCCGCGTGGAGCCGTTCTGCCTGTCCTGCGGTGCCTTCAGTCTGACTTTGGCACAGGCTTCTCCTGTTGAAATTTTCTTGTATCTCTGTTTCATAGCCTCAGAGAGGAAAAGAAAATGCAGGCAAAATGCAAACGTTAGTCTGGAAGCATTTCCATTTTGGCTGGGAGCAGGGCACTGCATGGCTCAGGCTGGCTGGGGAGCTTCTCAGCAGCGGGCTCAGGGGAGCTGCTGTATCTCCTGCCCATTCCCTTACAGATAGACCGTTGGTACCTGCCTGCAGCCCTGGTCTCTGCCATCCCTGTCTGCTTCTGGAGCCTCTGTGGAGTCCCCAGGAGGGTGGGAGTGAGGAGAGCACTGAGCTGCTTGTAGAACAAGGAAGGCTTCCGGGATCCCTTGTGGGGCTGGGAAAGAAAGCCCCCAAATAAAATAGAAAAAAGCAGAGTGAAGGACGTGCTCCAAGCTTATGCTGAGAGGAGTTTGAGGGCTACCCTTGGCGATGTAAAAACACCAGGCCCCTCCAGAAGCTCAGGAAAGGGCTTGTGCAACTGTTTCATTAGTGAACTATGGCTGCATGGCTGTTGCTGCACCTTTTCCAAGCGGCAAGGTGTGAGATCTCCTGCCACTGCCAGCAGCAGCCAGGGGTGTGACAATGAAGAGCCAGAGAGGCAAGACAAAGCCGTGGACCCACAGGTCAGAAAGACCCCTGCCCAGGTAGAGAACCTTCCCCTGGGCATGCACAGTAGTGGGAGTGTGTAGTCAGCATTATTATAATTGTATGTAAATTACTAACCAATCACTATAAAGGAGGTGGGTTCAATAAATTACTAATTCTGTGAATCTTCTGTATAAGTGTAGCGTGGAGAATCCTGTACGGTATGTGCACTAGGTGGGACTATGCACCGTGCATCCAGCGCTGCAATGACGAATGACTGCTTTCTAAAACTCCCAAGAGAGTTTTCATCTCTGTATTGGTACAGTTTCAGTGAGAGCTAAAGCCACACTGTTTTTTTTTCCCCATTGCCAATTATTGAGTGGGATTTCTGTTTCTCCCCTGCGCTCGCTTTCTCTTCTCCCTGCCCCCATGTGCTTAGGAAGCCTGAGATGGTGTGCCCAGTTGAGCATATGCCAGTCTCTTCAAAGGGCATCTGTAATCCCCTGTGCTAATCCTGCTGAAAGAGGAAGGATGCTTGTAGGCAGCACTTGCAAATCCACACCCAGAATATTAAGCTTGTTATAAAACCTGGCCTGTTGTCGCATCTGCCGATTCCTGTTTCCAAAGAAACTGGGTAAGTTTCTCTTTCCTGTGGACTTCTCATGAAATGCTATTTCAGGTTAAAGTAGTATTTGTTTCATACACTCCTAAGAAATGGTAACATCTAGGGACAGATATTACTATGCACTACAGTAGTAGTGTTGAACATGATAGGCCACATTTTCAAAGCAACCTCTAAAGCTGCACAGGTCTGCAGATGCGGTGAAAGCAGGGAGCTTGGTCCATGTGTCCAGGCACCGACTGCTGGCCCTATGCAGGCAAGGATCCCTTGGAGACTGGGGCATACACAGGGACCGCAACAAGCTGAAGTTCTCTGCACTAGCATAGAGTGGGGCACACTTAGGACACACCCACATGGCAAATGCAAGGGGGACTTGGAACACCAGATGAAACCTGCAGCTGGTGCTATGTACCATCCAGAGTACCTGTGGGGAATGACAGAAGGGGGCCATGTTTATACTGGATTACGTCTGATGCCAGGCTGCCTCTTCATCGGCATCAGCTGGCTGACCTTGGTGGTTTTGCAGCCTGGTCAGCAGAGCACAGCAGCATGCAGTTTGATGCAAGGCTCTGCGCAGCATGGGCTCTCTTGCTCAGCCTGCACTCACTAGCAAGGAGCTATTTCCAGGTGAAATAATGCTACTCAGCAGCTAAAGCAGCACCCCAGATCCTGGGTGGGACATGTTACACAGCTTCATGCCAAGCACAGAGCTAGAAAGACTCTCCAAAATCGCAGGATCCTCTCATCTGTGCTTCCTGGCAAAACGCACAACCAGCCATAGCACGTGGGGCACTAGCACAGATAAGCATGAGCAGCAACCGGGTCACCAGCCAGAAATTGCCAGCTTCCACAGTTCTGGAGTCTTGGACACATTTTAGTATAGTCGTGTTCCATCTGGGCATCCATGAGAGATCCCATGGAGATATAGAAAGAGGAATCAATAAGGCATTAACAGATGTGAGAGTTGCCACCCATGAATCAATTCCAAAGTGTCCAGGGTACTATAGTTTGTAAAATACAGCTTAGGCTGTAACTGTGAACTGGACTAAGCTATGGAAGACTAGACATCAAGATGCAGGAGCCAAGGACTTCAGGCTCTGAGCATTAGGAATAAATCAGCAGCATTGCCCTAGCAGAAGCATCAGTGAGGTCTGAGAATAGTTGCAACCTGGCCAAGTACGTTGGGGTGGAACCCTGTAAAAAGTCTGTCATGGTTGCAGGTCGAAAGCTGTCTTTTCTGCCTGCCAGGCCTGCACAGGTCGTCTAGGGCCACAAACCATACCACTTCCATTTTGTTTTGGTAGTTTTTCAGCTTGCTTTCCTCTGCTCCCTGACCTTTTTCCTGCCCAGAAATGTGCATGCCAAACATTTGAAGGCCTGAGAAAGCTGTTATAAAGCTTATTTTATTTATCTTTACTAGAAGCATGCTTAAAAGAATGAATAATGTGGGCTTTCACACTTTTCTGGTTTCCAGGTGGAACTGTGAACATAACACAACTCTTAAGTCATGTCTTGTATCCAAGAAATAGATGGAATGCAAGGCACAAGGAGCTATCAGCGCCCTCATGGAAAAAAAAAGGCTGCTGCCAGACTCCTCTTCCCCAGGGTGACTCACGGCAGGCCCAGAGTTGACCCGCCGCTGAGGCTCGGACAGGGGGTTGCTGGCTGCAGGCCCTATCCTCAGGCCGCCAGCCCCGCAGCCGAGCCACCCATTACCGCCCTGCTACCCTTCAGAGCCAGGGCACGTCCCCGGAGGACGCTTTGGGGCACCCGCGCGCAGGACTTCCACCAAGCTCTTGAGGGATCGTTCCTCAGCAGAGGCCACGCCTGGAGAAGGCGACGAGACCCGAGCTGTCCCCTCCCACCGGCAGGCGGCGGCCCCTTCGCCACGCTGCTGGCCCTGACGGCTGTGGCGCTGGCGCCGCCTGCCCGGANAGCTCGGAGCCGTTGTCGCTGGGGGCGGCCCCGGCCCTTGACTAAGCCGCTTGGTCCCACAGGCTGAGATGTACGACGCCAGCTTTTTCTACGAAAACCTGAAGGTTCCCAGCGTCGCCATGGGTGAGACGCAACGGGGACTTTGCCTGACGGTGCCGTCCCCGCCCCCGGGGGTGTGTGGGTGTGATGCAGCTGTGGCTGTGGGGAGATCCCGGGGTTGGCGGAGAGGATGGGACTGAGGGGAGACCCCATGGGGCAGAGCCTGGGTCCTGGTGGTAGCACATCCCGCTGCCTTGTCAGCCATAAACACTCCAGGGCCTCCAAAAAAACCAGTGTTTCCATCAGTAGGTCTATTTTCTCCCCATTGTACTTTCCCTTAATTTACCCTTGTTATGCTCCTGTCACTGTGTAATTCTGCTCAGTAGGTCATTTGGCTGTTTTCATCTTCAAATCCAAGGAGAATTTTTTTTTTTTCTTAGATTATTTTTCAGGTTCTTCCTATGTTTTCCTTGCATCAAGTGTATAAACTGCATTAAAATGCACGCTTAGAAGGTGGAAAGTCTGATCCTAGAATTTGGGGATATAGTAATGGTACAGAAGAGAGTTGCAGTATACATACATTTCTTTTCCATATCCCCAGAAATCCTTCTTTTTTGTTGTTTTTGGTTTGTTGTTTTTTTTCTTTTTCTCCCCTCAATTCAAACATGGAATAGATTAAAACTACATTTTTAGTTCGGCCCTTCCCTTATGCATGACCAAAACTACAATGTTCTGTAACAAGCCATAAGTCTCATAATACAGACTGGGGAGAAAAGACTAACTGTACCGCAGTTCTGTGATATTTTTGTCTTCTCTGTTTGCAGATAAAGATCTACAGTTTCACATTGTTAAGCAAGCTAGAGCTCAAAGTGCAAAAGAAGGTACAGGCTACAGTGAAGGTAACTATCAAGCAGATACCGAAATGACTTCACCAGCAATTATGTGGAGAGTTGCTGTTGTCTCCCCCTGCCACAGCGTCCTTCATTCTACTTGTGAACTGCTGTGAGGGATTTTTTTGGATTTATTTTTAATAGTCTTTCCCTTGTGTGTTTTGGAGCATAACTGCTTTCTCTGCTTGGGACAGCTAGATAGAATTTGAATCTGTTGTGCTCACACCTCTAGTTCTCTTCAGCACTGGAAAATTCAGGAGTTTCTTGAAGCTCTATTCCTTCACTTTCCATCCCACTACCTGCACTTTACATTCTGCCTGTGTTGTCTGATGTTATCCTTCAGCTTTTTGTGGCCCAAACTCTTCAAATGCTGCCTCCAGCTTTGTTATTCATGTACTAGTTCTTCATATAATGTTTTCTTTAAGGATTAATTGCTAGATATGAGCTGTATGTGCTGGTCAAAAGCAAACAACGTGCCTATTATTATGATTGTTCCAAGACTGTCCTAAGAAGTTGTGTAAGAAACATGCTGACACATCTGCAGATATGATGATGTCCTTTGCCACTGCCCTCAGCTCATCAGTTCCTTTAGGTTTCATTTTTCAGTGGGGTTTGTGGCCAGTCTGGGGACCTGACTAAGAATGAACTATGCTTCGCTCTCAGAGTTCAGACAAAGACAGTAGAGAAGGAGCGCTACCTGTAGAAATCACTGTAGGGGTGCAGTATATGATTTGGAAATTACTGCAGCACCTGAAAGACGGGGCATTTACTGTCTGTAGTCCTTCGGTTTGGTAAATGTACATGTGCGAATGGAAAAGTGCATTTGTTCTACTTGCCTATAGTCAAATACAGCAGTGCTTGCTTGGGCACGGTTTTGCAGTTGTCTTTGTTTCCCTGGTATAGCAGATGGAGTCTTAAGAGACACTTGTTTAGGAAGGAGCTTTCATGTGGCAGGCGCTACTTTTGGAGCACGTTGGGTGTCATTCCTGTGGAGGGAAGTGGGAACTCAAGAATTTGACACAAGCACGTCCAAGGAAAGAGCAGATAAACCATTTATCAGTGGCACACTGCAAAGATCCACCAGTGAGCCACTAGATGCCAGTGTTTGCTGTCCACTTTTCACTGCAAGCTTGCACTTCTCGGAAAATGATAACACTAAAACTCTGTTGGGATGGTTTTCTTTGTAGCATCTTGGCCTACTGTAAGATTCACCATCATGGAATTGTTTCATTTAAAGCCTTTGACAACAGAAAAATGGAAAGTATTTTTCTTAGTAAATTCCCTTTTCACTAACTGCATCAAAGTAATTTTCTTTCTTTGTTTTTAAAACTTTCTAAGCATATTTAGAATATCAGAATAGCTATATAATAAGACAAGAAAGCTGGCCTTAATCACAAGTAGTGAAATTCTTGTAAAACCACAAGCACGTAACTATTAGGGCACTTTTATGGGCTTCTGTGACCCTGTAAAAAGAGCGCATTTTAAAAATTAACACTAGAATTTTATGTTTAAATCTGTTAGTTTGGATTAGAAAAGGTCTGGTTTTGGCTCCAAGTATAGTAATGAGGAAATCTTGTATTTTAGGTTGGTTGTTTTAGAGTTATCGTGGCTCCTCTTCCTCTTCTTTGATGTCTTTAGTGAAAGCAGGATGTGAAAGATTGCCCAGCTTCTATGAAGTGCTGAATAATCTAGAGAAGCAGTATCTTTGCTGTTGTGAAGGCTCCTGCCTACACCCTGTCTTATGTGTTGGCTCCTCTCTCTGCCTGGAGACATGTCGGTGAGATTGTGCCTTGCAGGGAGAAGGTTCTGCCGTGGGGCGCAGGATTATTGGAGGTCAGGTTAATGGTTGCTGGGAATTTGGATATTCTCAAGTGAAATGTTTTTCTGCAGGCAATATCCTAGGATATTGTATCCTGTGTCTTTAGGGAAGTCATTCTGCTGCTGTCACAATGGATTGAGAATGGATTTACTGTTGGTTTGGAGGATCTGTGTTTTAACTGGGGAATGGGAAGAATGAGTACCAGGCTGGTCATTCAAGGAAAAAGGATAGTGCAGGCAGTGTGTTTCTTTTCGTAACTTTACTTATCTGAACTAACCTGGACCGTTTTGAAAGTGCCTCTGTAGCCTTTTTAACTCTAAGTGCCTGTGTCAGGCTATTATAAATTAGCAATTATATAAGCTCTATATAAATTTTAAAAGCTCTGTAGAGAAAGTAACAGTGTGAGACTGATTTGCACAACACCCTGTTATCTGTCTCCTAGAAGCTTTCATTTTTGTTGGCAAAACAACAGGTGTTTTACAGCTAGTACTTTACAGAAAATTTTAGGAGTAAGACAAAGCCACAAGTTAATGCTGCAGCATCCTCTCTCTTGCTTTAGCTTGTAAGCCAAGAGCTGAAATAGATGGGACAATACAGTGTGCGTTTCATCTAATCTAGTATGATCCCTTCAAAGCACATGAAAACAGTGTAAGCAGTCTAGAGAGGTTCTACAGCCTGTGTGGGGCTGGAGACAGATCGGAGCTTTTCCTTTTTTTCTTTGAGCAATTTTTATCCTTTCAAGTTAAGGAGGATGAAACTTCTTATAGATATATAGGGGAAGGATGAAAACAGCATGGCTATTTACTGCATTGTTTGTTGAGCTTCTCAGTGTTTCCTGTATAGTTACGCTGTTTTACTAATAACAGTTGTCTGTTCACTCTCCAGGATCTTACTCATTAATGCCTGTAGAAGTTCCTCAAAATCATAAGCGTTTCACGTGTGACCTGACTCAAGCTGATCGCCTTGCTCTTTATGATTATGTTGTTGAGGAAACAAAGAAACAGAGGTCTAGATCCCAAATAACAGAAAACGACAGCGATCTCTTTGTGGATTTAGCAGCAAAAATCACCCAAGGTTTGAAGAAATGATCTATTGTTGAATTTATGGCTCAGAACTTTAATTTTAGATGTAGTTAGATGAGTTTTGCTGAAAGATGAGCAGAATTGCTTGTGCTGTTTTTATTGTGAAAAGTGTACTGTTCTTAAAAGCCACAGTGACGACCTGGCATCAGAAAACACTAGTTTGGTGGCCTTTATGTTGATTTCCTTCTAAGAAGCCTCGGCGCTATGCTCTTGGCACTTGTATTAGGTGTACTTTAGTGGATGGAACTTCTGTCTTCGCTGCAACTGACTTCAGGCTGCTTAGTATTGCCAAATTACTGCATGGCTTGGAACAGTGTTTGCTGTAAGAGATGGTGAGATTAAAAATCACTTCAGAGTAAAAGCTGAACAAGAAAGATTGGCAGTCACCCAATGGAGCTCTTGAGCAATATCGAAGGGTGTATTGGACTGAAGCATCTCATCCCTGTTTGAGTCATGGCAGTTTGTAATTATACCAAGTGTGACAGAAGCATCTGGGTTATCCTGTGGGGCCTGCTGTGCCAGGGAGATAGGAGCTGGTGTTTGTCTTCCACACAGGTAAGTGTAGGACAGAATCAGGCTTTCTCCATCTTTGTGTCTTACTGTAATACTGGCTTTGAAAACATGGCCTGGATTTTGTAGGTATTAGACCAAATCACAAGACCATAATACTAATTTGAATCATTGTGCAGGAGCCTGAGATCACATAACAGCGTGTGGTAGGTGGCTCCAGTCTTGTGTAAACAGCTGACAAGAAGGTTGCAGAGGAAACGTGCTAAATTTCTAGGAGTTACTAAATACTGGAGAAACTTCAGAAAGAACACAGTATTTTAGGTTTCAGACTTTCATTACTAAAGCACCAGACTTGCATACCTGCGGGTGCTAATGTCCTGCTTATGACCAGTTGTTTTACTTTCAATTTTTTTGCTAGATGATAGTCAAAAAGGTCCGAAGTCCCATCTTGAAATTCTGGCTGAAATGCGAGACTATAAAAGGCGGCGGCAGTCATACAGGGCTAAGAATGTCCATATAACAAAGAAGTCTTACACTGAGGTGAGATCTGAAAATAAAGATTTTTTTGCACAGAAGTGCTTATTGTGTATCAGCATAAAGAAACAATGATATGCACCCTTTCAGGCAAAGGAAATGTGTCTCTCTTTCCGCTTCTTGTACCCTGCCTTATTAGAGTTGCAGACTATAGAGGAATCTCCTTTAGGGTTTTGGGTTGTTGCAGCAAGTTACAAATAACAGGAGTGTTTCTCACTATTAAATTTTGAACATGGAAATACCAGCAAGATACAGTTGACTGTCTATTGTAAAATGGTGCAATTTAAATTTATGCTGAAATACTTGTTTCTGCAAATAAGACTTTCCATTCAAATATCTGCTATATGGCATTTGGAATGGGATTTTTTTTTTTTTTTTTTTGGAGATGTTCACTTCAGCTGTCTAGCTGGTAGTTCAGGCCACTAGCATGACATGCTGCTTTTCTTGTTGTTTGTTTTTAATGTATCTTAATCTCCAGGTGATCCGGGATGTGATTGGTGTGCATATGGAAGAACTCAGCAATCACTGGCAGGAGGAGAATAAGTTGAATAATGCAGAGATATGCGAAGGAGAGAAGTCAAAATCTTCAGGAAGGTACGTCGCAGTTGGCAAACTCCTCAGGGACATCAGCAGCCTGATCGCCTGTAAGGTTATCCTATTACCTTTTTCTAATAGGACATACAGCAACCTTAACAGAGGCATATTCACAGTTTATTTAATGCTAGTTTTGTTAAAATCCTACTTGAGAAGCTCTGTCTGCTTGAAGGATGGGGGAAAACAACTCATTAGCTTTCTTTCAAGGTGTAAACTGCAAGTGATCCAGATAAACAGGTAGTCTGTGGTGGGGCTGGGGACAGAAGGACGCTTGAAAAAACAAACACCACACACGTTTTTTCCCCTTCCTTTACCACATGATAAGAAATGCTACAGTAGATATAAATTACCTCAGAGAAAAGGTTTTCATAACTTGCTAACTATGGGGATCCTGTACAGTTAGCATATCTGCATTCCCAGTGATAACTGGGAGCATTCTACGTATGTGTATCTCTTCCTGTGTCAAGCAACGCTGCATGCTCTTCCAAACATTTGCTGCCAAAACAAAATGAAGTCATGACCCCACAACAGTCTATTTGTGCTTCTTACGAAGATCTTTGAGATGAAAATGTTGTTGAAACAAACTAAAGGGAGACAGTTGAGGTACTGATTTTTGGCATTAAAAAGAAGGTGAATGAAAAGGCCATATAAGATGTCAGGCTTGTGGGGTTCTCCAGCCGTGGGGAGCAGCTTCAGGCAGGTGGTTGGAGTTTACGGATTTAAAGCACAACCCTTTCTACTGTCTCCTGTTTCATAAGCAGAAGTGTTAAGACTGGGAGGCAGTGTTTGTAACAAATAACTGGATTAAATGGTGTGCTGGTATGTGCAGATATACTAGCAAGGATCTTGGGCATCCTGTGTGAGATACTGTATTTCTTAGGGAGACAGAGGCTTAATAAAAGATAAGTTCTCTGTCTTACACTGTTAGTCGGTCACTATATTACAAAACTGGTACTGAAAACAATAGTGACTGTGAAGCTGTTTTTATTGAACAAAATCAACCTTTCTTTTTCAGAAAGGAAGACAGGAGGTCAGCTTCAGTGGACTCGCGGCAGTCTGGAGGAAGCTGTAAGGATACTGAACGCACCAGACATAGGAGAGAGACCAGCAGGAGTCCAAGTAAACGAAAAAGGAGTCGTGAAAGAGGCAAAGACAGAGATTCTCGGAGAAAGAGAGACAGGTGAGCATGGACAGTGGCACCTGGCTCCTGCTTCTGCATCAGGCAGCCACAGCCACTGGCAGAGAATTAGAATATCTCGTCGAATGGGAAAGCTGGGCTAATCTCATACACAGCGTAACAAGCCAGTGACATGAGCTAATCGTATTAAACAGAAGGTGCTGTGAGATCATAAACTGTGATCCAGACTTCAGAATTTCCTCTTGCATCTGAAAGATGCCACTTTCAGCAGCACATTGCAGGATTAGTGCAGCATTGTCGCAGGCTGTTTTACTTCCTGATCAACATACGCACAGGGGACGTATTGTCCATTTGACCAACTGAGTGTACTCGCCCTGTCCAACGCCGATTTCTGCTCTAGCTTGCACTGGCACTTGAGAAACAGGATTATTTGTTGCACTAATACGTATCTACATACAGTTACTGGACTAGCTTTTCCCTGATAGATACTTCAAAACAACACTGTTGCTTTTCAGTAGTTCTGGACATACTATCAGGCAAAATAAACCAAATTTAAGCCATGGCTTCTAATACCATCCACGAGGGCACATTTACATCTGCAAGACCGTAGGTGTTTGAGCAAAGGCTTTGGCTGCTGTGCAGAAGAAATGCTGTGTTGTCCCTAGAGCATATGGAAGAAATGCTGTAGATAACGGCCGGGATGGGAATGAGAGCCTGGCTCCAAATTGGCTCCACTACACAGTAATTGCTGCTGTGGCAATTACTGCATAACAAGGCTTTGATTGAAACAGCATGGGAAATAAACTGTCTTGAAGTAGTTTACTTTCTTTCCTTAGAGGGGACATGATTACATTTAGTGTGAGCTTTCCATTTTCCAAATTTGTTTGTTTTGGGTTTGTGGTTTTTTTTTCATTCAGATTCCATCAGTCTGAGCCTAACACCCCACACAATGTTTGTTTTTGTTTCAGGGATGAAGACAAGTATCACAGCCATAAAAGAAGAAAGTAGAAACAAGATCCAGATTATTTTGGTTTTCAGCTGTTCAAAAATTTACTTGCAAAGGAACTACGGTTACTGCTGTTGTGCCAGGGACAGTAACGCCATGCACGTGACATTGGTGTTGCATCACAGCTGTGCCTGCAGACAAAAAAATGAAATAACGTGAAGGTCTGCCAGGGTGGAAGCAGTATGTATCCGAAATGTGTAACACTGCTGCATCTATTATTAAATTATATTGATTGCTCTCATCTATTTGAGTTTAGTCTGACAAGGCTGAAGAGTGAGATCTGTGAGAGGCTGTATTGATTTGCTTTCCTGGCCCATAGTTAGTGGATATAGAACAGAGGTAATCCCTGGTGTGCAGGATCAATTACAAATGAAAAAGGCAGGAAGAGAGCTTCCCTCCTACTCTCCCATCTGACCTTGTCAGCCCTGTGAGCCCTGTTCCTGAAAGACAGCACTTACTGCCTAGTTAGAGCGTGTACCAGAGGTGAGGGGGCAGATTTCAGAGTCCTCCAACATGCTAAAATACCTTCAACTGCAGCTAGTGGTAAAGGACAATGATGGGAAAGGTCCTGTTCCCAAGCTGATGCTCAAAGAAATTTAGGATCAGCGCGCTCTGGGAAAGATGATGAGAATATAGCTCTCCACAGAAACTGGTGGGGAGGCACCAAGGACACTTCTAATATTGCTGACTGTCATTTTCCATGTATTCGATTAACATCCACTGAAGGGTGATTTCAAGAGTGGGATAAAGAGGAGGAAGCGTCAGAGAAGAGGATCTTCTTGTAATGTGCAAATAACGGTCCTTTGAATACAAGTTATTTTTTTGCATGTATTTATTCCTGTTGTGTTTTTTTATTTCTTCTCACCTGGTGCTGAAGAGCAGTCCTGATCAAAGCAATGTTGAGGGCTGGGTCAGAAAGTTTCTGAGCAGCACCATGCCACCTTGACGATCACTGGAAAGTAATAAGCCAAATGTTTTAGAAGAACACTTACACGTCGTAAATCCTAACGTGTTAGACAAGATACAGTCGAGGGTTATGTTAATTATTAGCAAGAACAATGCGATAAAAGTGGTTTTTACTAAAAAGTGTCAATCTGGTAACTAACGACAGAACAGATTGGTTCATTTGTGTACTTGTGCAATTTTGAGCTCACATCTCCAGGGAACTGGTAGCAATCTAAGACAGTGAGTTGGGTTTGCGTGGCAAGGTTTTGATAGCAGGGAGGCTACAGAGGTGGCTTCAGTTAGAATCTGCTAGAAACTTCCCCTGAGTAGCCAATGCCAGCTGGCTCCAAGATGGACCCATCACTGGCAAAGGCCAAGCCCATGAGTGACAGTGGTAGTACCTCTGTGATAGCAGATTTAAGAAGAGGAAAAAAAAAAAACTGTGCAACAGCAATTACAGTGGGAGAGAGGAGTGAGAACGTGTGGGAGAGAACACCAGCTCTGCAGACACCAAGGTCAGTGAAGAAGGAGGGGCAGGAGGTGCTCCAGGCACTGGAGCAGAGGTTCCCTTGCAGCCTGTGCTGAAGACCATGGTGAGGCAGGCTGTCCCCCTGCAGCCCATGGAGGACAGTCTAACAAAAAGACTGGCTATCCTCAGGGCAACTGGGCTCCTGAGTTGGTAGACAGGGATGGGGAACAGAATATCCCCCCTGTAATCCAGGAAGAAGTAGTTAGTGACCTGCAGTGCCACTTAGATCCTAACAAGTCTAGGGATCCGGATGGGATTCATCGTAGGGTGCTTAGGGAGCTGGTGCAAGAGCTGGCTAAGTTGTTCTCCGTTATTTATCACCAGTGATATTTATCACCTCCTGGCTCACCAAGGAGGTCCCAGATGACTGGAGGTTGGCCAATCTGACACCCATCCACAAGAAGGGCTGGAAGGAGGATCCAGGGAACTATAGGCCTGTCAGCCTGACCTCGGTGCCTGGCAAGGTTATGGAGCAGATCATCCTAAGTGCCATCAAGCAACATGTACAAGACAACCAGGGAATCAGGCCAACATGGGTTTAGCAAAGGAAAGTCCTGCCTAATCAATCTGATCTCCTTCTATGATTGCATGACCTGCCTGGTAGACAAGGGGAAGGCTGTGGATGTGGTCTACCTAGACTTCAGCAAAGCCTTTGACACATTCTCCCACAGCATCCTCCTGGAGAAGCTGGCAGCCAATGGCTTGGACAGGTGCACCCTGCGCTGGGTTAAAAACTGGCTGGATGACCGGGCACAGAGAGTGGTTGTGAATGGTGCCGCATCCAGTTGGTGTCCGGTGACCAGTGGTGTCCCCCAGGGTTCGGTACTGGGCCCAGTTTTATTCAACATCTTTACTGAGGACCAGGATGAGGGGATTGAGTCTACCATTAGTAAATTTGTGGATGACACCAAGTTGGGGGGAGTATCGATCTGCTGGAGGGTAGGGAAGATGTTACAGAGAGACCTGGACAGGCTGGGTCGATGGGCTGAGGCCAATGGTATGAGGTCTAACAAGGCCAGGCACAGGGTCCTACACTTTAGCCCCAGGCAGCGCTACAGACTGGGGCAGACAGAGAGAGCGGCTGGAAAGCGGCCTTGCAGAGAGGGACCTGGGAGTACTGGTTGACAACAGGCTGAACATGAGCCAGCAGTGTGCCCAGGCAGCACGGAAGGCCAATGGCATCCTGGCTTGTATCAGGAATAGTGTGGCCAGCAGGAGCAGGGATGTAATTCTCCCCCTGTACTCAACACTGGTGAGGCCTCACCTTGAGTCTTGGGGGCAGTTCTGGAGCCCTCACTTCAAGAAAGATCTTGAGGTGCTGGAGCGGGCCCAGAGGACAGCGACAAGGCTGGTGAAGGGACTGGAGGGAAAAATCTCATGAGGAGAGGCTGAGGGAGCTGGGGGTGTTTAGCCTGGAGGAGACTCAGGGGGGACCTGATCACTCTCTACAACTACCTGAAGGGAAGTTGTAGTCAGGTGAGGGTCAGGCTCTTCTCCCAGGCAACTAGTGACAGGACAAGAGGGCATGGCCTGAAGCTGCACTGGGGGAGGTTTAGGTTGGATATTAGGAAGCACTTCCTCATGGAAAGGGTGATTAAACACTGGAATGGACTGCCCAGGGAAGTAGTGGAGTCACTATCCTGGGAGATGTTTAAGGAAAGATTGGATGTGGCACTTAGTGACAGGGTCTAGTTGATGTTGTGGTGTTAGATCATAGGCTGGACTTGATGATCTCAGAGGTCTATTCCAGCCTCAATAATTCTGTGATTCTGTGAGGTTAACGGTGGAGCAGATATCCACCTGCAGCCCATGGAGGACCCCACACCAGAGCAGATGGATGTGCCTGAAGGAGGCTGTGACCCCAGAGGAAGCTCACACTGAAGCAGGCTCCTGGCAGAACCTGTGAACCCATGGAAAGAGGTACCCTTGGTTGAGCAGGTTTGCTGGCAGGACTTGTGACCCCGTGGGAGACCCCCACTGGAGCAGTCTATTCCTGAAGGAGTGCACTGACGGAAGCGCGACCCAAACTGGAGCAGTGTCTGAAGAACCGCCATCCTGTGGGAAAGACCTGTGTTGGAGAACTTTGTGGAGGCCTGTCTCCCATGGGAGGGACCCCACACGGAAGCAGGGGGACAGTGTGAGGAGGAAGGAGTGGCAAAGACGACGTGTGCTGCACCGACTGCAACCCTTGTTCCCCACTCTCTGTGCTGCTCGGAGAGAGCAAGTAAAGAATCAGGAGTGAAGTTGAGCCTGGGAACAAGGGCAGGGTGGGGGAAAGGTGATTTAGGACTTAGTTTTTATTTCTCATTATCCTACTTTGATTTGACTGGTAATAAACCATGAGCCTTTTATTGTATTTTCTCTCCTCTGTTCATTGGAGGAGGGGAGTGATAGAGTAGCTTTGGTGGGCACTTGGTGTCTAGCCAGGGTCAACCCACCACAGAGAGAAAGACCGATTCCAGACAGATGGTAGGAAGAGAAGTACCTGTATGCAAGTGTGTCACATAGGCTGTGCTTGGGAGGACAAGCCTGTTACGGATCTTTCAGAGTTGGTTACAAATAAAGTGCATTTTGTGTGACCTGTGTGTGACTGGATGGAATGAGCGGGAGTTTATCACTGAGAGCTGGACTGAAGAAACTGTCATTTTCATACATTCCTAACGCTACTTCCATGCTAATTCTAGCAGGAATAGGTGCAGTACCTTGATGGATCCTTTCCTCCATCTGGTAAAAAAGTTAAGATGTTTTGGCACTGAATTTTGAGAGCCCAAGACTTCACATAACCAGTCAAAGTCTATTAAGAGGTGTGATTTTTCCCTGTAGCAGTTCAGCAGCAGTTAGGCCTAGTCAGCAGAGCTGGTAGTGCAAGCCTATGAACTTTAAGTTTTTGCTGTTGTAGAATTTAACAAAAATGTGATCAACTGCCAGCCTAAAGCAATGGAATAGTGTTGGTGTCCTCGAGTTAAAAAGGCAGCCAAACTATGCAAATACCCTGTTGATCATCATGCAGTGCAGGTGTCCAGAAGTCCTCAGAACAAGGAAGCTGTGAGGACCAACATGGTGACAGCACATCGGAAAATGGCATTTGAACGGACCAATCATTAACAGGGTATTTTCTTACCCAATCCTGTAAGAAGGACACCTAATAATATTGGAGGAAAACATGATTTGCTAACAAACTACCTGAAGTCAAGAAGTGAGTATGGGGTTGCCTCTCCATTAGGAGGCAAGCCAAAGATTACAAAACAGCCCAGAGAAGGCCTGAACACAGCTGTCATTGACAGCAAAACATATAGCCAAGTGGTGAGCTGGAACATAGGAGGTTTTTTTTTTTTTTACGGTGAGGGTGACGGAGCACTGGAACAGACTGCCCAGAGAGGTTGTGGAGTCTCCTTCATTCAAAATCCACCTGGACATGTTCCTGTGTGACCTACTCTAGTTGATCCTGCTCTGGCAGCGAGGTTGGACTAGAAGATCTTTTGAGGTCCCTTCCAACCCCTAAAATTCTGTGATTCTGTGAGTCTTTGCTTAACCTTTAACCTGCACATCTCCTGCTGTGAGGAACTGCATCAGTTCATGGCTTACTGACAAGACTGACATTGACCTATAAATGAGCCTCAGAACAAGCAGGAAGAGGAACACAATGGACTAGGAATGTATTCAACCACCCCAACTTGGTAACAAAACAAGATGAAGTATTCTGGTTGGACTATGTCCCACCTTTGTCCTTTATATTCACTGAGGGCAAACACCACCAAGGCTTTTTCCAAGAAGGACAATTTACCATAGCAACACTACAAAAACTGAAGGGGCAAATCATGTAAGAAAAAGTGCATACTAGATGTTTTCTGAAGAGAATTTCTAGGGAGAAGTAATTCAGGAGAAACACAATAGAGACTTTGGACTTCAAGTGGGAACTCCCAGTTTCCCTCTCTGGTTTATGATCTATGTTAAATCAAAAGAGGGGTCTATAAGATGCTGCTGGTTCCAGTACCAGTAATATGCAGATGATACAAACCTCTATGTAATTGCTTCCTAGAGGGAAAATGATATCACCAGATAACGACTTTAACATTAAAAAAAAAAAGATAAATAACAATTTATCATTTAACAGTTTAAACCTTGAGGTTGATCACTTAACAACAAATAACTACGTACACTTTTGATGTAACCTTAATCAATTTTTCCTCCTGTCACCATGGCTACGCCCAAGGTGAAGACAGACCATTCACTTGAAATTAAAGGTGTATGTAGAACCCAGAGGTGATCGATACACTAAAATTCCCCACAGAGATTTTTACTTACGCTTGTTCTTTAATTTTGTGGAGGAATGCTTCAGTTTTCTCCTCTGGTATCTCTCCATCGATACTGGCCAAGTATGAGTAAAGGAAGGAGAATGTTTCAAAGGGAATGCGAGCCGCTCCACCTTCTGGGTCCCTTGTTAAGATTTCGCAGGCATGTTTCATGGAACTCAGTAAGGACTGCAAGAGGTTCAGTCAGGAAATGAGAGGAACAGTATCAGAGCCATGAACATCCTTTGCACACCACGACAAAATTCACATCATAAGCCACTAAAAGCGAGTGTAAACGTGATGAAGATTTCAATCCCAAATTTACCCTCCAGTGCAGGTCCCGGAATGGAAACTGGTAGAGACATGAGTAAAAACATACACCAGAAGCCCGTGATGTTTAAAGACTGCATGGGGTAGTCTGAGTCCTATCTCCACAGTTTGCTAGCCCTCTACTGATGTTCATTCTGCTGCAGTTCCTGCTCCTGCCACTCCAAGCTGCCACCGCCTCTCTCACAAAGCAGCGAAGTTATTCACATCAATTTTGTCATCCATTTTTCGATTTTTGAAAGAATTTAACAGGCTACCTGTGTAGTCATTTCTCCAAGGTTGTAAAAACACATTAGGGCTTTATGGAAAGATACTTCAGTTGACTGGTGTTCTTAAGGAGTTCATATTTGTCTCCTCCTGTATCTTAATTGTGACCCTATTCAACTATGAACATAATTTACAGCTGCAGGAAATGAATGTAAATTTCTTGTGTGTGTCTTCCCATCTGGTTTAGGAAACTGAAGTTCTGGTTTCATTATGTAGAGCTGAAATCAAAGTAATTCACTTACTATCTGAGAGGATGGATAGATGGAGGTAAATACAGTGTATCTAGCTCCATCAGAATGATGTTCCTGTAATTCTCTTTTAGGTTTGATTTTTTTAAAAAATACATAATGTTGCTGTTACTTTTTCCAAATGAAGCACTCAAACTACAAAATCATGTTGGAAGGGGGATTGGAATCAGGAAATACACAGTTGAAATTAATAAATATATACACACACACACACACACACACACACACACACACAATTGCATTGTCAGGCCAGGTCAACAGCTGGGGCTTCCAGATATTGCAGCATTGTCAAAATATTATTTAATATATAATTTCTTTTTAGTATCCCTTCTTTCCCACTGTAGAAATAATTTAAACTATTATAGTTCATAAGAACACCAGTTTAGTGCATTTTATAACCTCTCGTTCTATTGAAATGCTCTGCTGATATTTTATTACTAACATTAAAAGCATTAAATGTAGATTCAGAAACATTAACTGCTTCTGAGAAAATTTACTTGACTACATAATCAGTTAAAAATTCATGGTTTAGTTTCTCCCTCACGGACATTCAAACTGATGCCTTAAGCATCATTCCTCTATCATCCTCCCTGCAGCCATGCTTCCTCCCCTACTGCCATCCCAGCAAACTGAGGACTTAGCTCTGTTTCTGGTTAAGTTTCCCTGACCAAAAGCTGATGGGGAACAGAAGTAAACACACAAGCCACTTTGCCCGCTGCTGCAAAGACAATCACCATTCCCCAAAGGCCACTGGCATTACTTGTTCTATGGTCTACCTCATATATGGTCTTAAATGACCATTTGTGTTTAGACGCGAGAGCTCCTGCTGTGAACGTACCCCGCCGAACACAGTGCACCCCAGCGCCAGAATCTTCATCCATTCCACCTCCTCACCAAAGTCATCCAACTGCAGGAGAGCTTTCAGCTGCGCCTCTGGCAAGCACAAGTTCTTCCATTTCTCCTTCAGTTCTGCTATATTCACTGTGCCTTTGGGAGAAAGCTTGGAACAAAATCATGGTACCGCGATAAGAACTCCAGAAACCAAAATGAAACTAAGAACACAGTTCCTTCCCAAAATACATCAAATACTTGACAGTCAGTCTCCCCAACCATCCCCAACACGTAAGCATTGTGCATTTGATAAAGGCCAGGTTGTACCTGTTTGTGCAAGATTTTAAGGAGTCCTGGGGTCAAACCAGCATTTGTTTTCTCTGTTGCTAAAGGCATTTCAATTCTCTCCTTCACAGGAAGGGGCTTGCCTTGTGACAACGCTGAAAAATACCTAAGCGAGTGGGAAGAGTAAGACACTTCAGTGCCCATGGGGATCACAAGCTGCACAGGAGTAAACACACTTACAGTTCAGTGACTGAATCCTCCCACACAGCAGCAGCAGCACTCAGCAAGCCGCCCACATGCACAAGTTCCATCTCCCTCTGCCCAGATATCACTTTTCTTTGTGGAAACCACAATCTTTAGACCTTACACATTCCTTTTCATGATACTGCAATAAATCTTAAGAAATTTAACTTATTTTGTGCATGATATACTCAGCCTTTCCTAAAGAAGGTAGACAGTGATTTATTAACATCGGAGTGTGTTTGCAAACGGAAGCACAGGCTTCTCTCGTTTGACTGATGAGCACATTAGGGCTGATTTGTTTAACATTCCCCTCATGTTCAACCTGAAAAACACAGCTGGCTATTTACACTACCAACTCTTCCATCAGCATTTCTGCCACTTCTGTCCATTCCAGAATAAAATCTAAGAATAGCACAGAAAGGGGATCAGATGCATAACTTTTGAATTCTAAGGCTGTCACAGACTTACGAGCAACTACCTCTGTCATAACTGGCCAGCAATCTGAACTGTGCAAGAAAATTTAGGTTTCAGTCAGTCAGTGGTAGGTCTGACTTAAGGGTTTCTCCACTTGCCCTCCCTCATCTGCCCTGGTCAACCCTGTCCATCCCCAAGCTACCCTATGTGGCTCATACACTTGCCAAAATGCACAGCAAGCAGTAGGACAGAACCGAATTAGTGTGACTGTACAGAAACAGACGCACGGTTTGTACGGACAGATAACTCCTGGGCTGTTTTTCAGCCAGATTTATTTCCCAATATTAATTCTTCAGAGGGGACAAGCCCTACACCACCAGCAGCATGCGTGAAACCACAGCCATGCTCTCGATAGCAGGCATCACTCTGCTTCGCGTGGCTCCCACATCCAGGCCTTGCTCCGCTCCAGCTGCTTTCACACCAGAGCATATTCCCCTACCTGTGGGTGCTCCTCCAACTGAGCTAGTGCAATCTGTCAGCAGAGGTGGGGTCTGGACAGTGGTGTGGCCATAGTAGGGCTGCACTCACTGCCTCTGCTCTCACCAGCTCCACATCCTAGCAGGCTCCAGCTGCTTCTGACTGCTGGGGTGGAGTGAGCTCCCTGCACATCCATCACCCAGAAGTACACTGCACCCCAACTCCATCACGTTCCTCAGAAAACACTGCTGCCCTCTTCCAACACTGCAGCTGCAGCAATTCAGCTTCAGGCTTTTTTATTTTTAACAGACAGTCCAGACTCCGGCTTGCTTTTGTTAACAATCTCCCCTCCCTTTTGTACGCTGTACTGACGTTTTTCAATCTCCCCAAACTGAGAACAGCTCATGGGTACCTTTCAAGAGCTTGTCCGCACAAACTGTACCATAGGAAAAAACAATAGTAAGCAGTTAAGGTAAAAGAAAAAAAGTAAAGAAGAAACATTTAAATATCTTAAATCAACTTTACAGCCAGAGCTTATGTGGACTGTCACCTAAAAGTTGCAACTTTTCAGACTCTTTTCCTATTTCAGAAATATGTAAGGAGACTTCTTCGTTTTGCTCCTGGAAATTAAAACCAGAAAAACCTAAGCAAGCTTAAGAATTAGAAAGCTGTTTACTAGATTTCCTTTAAATTCCAAGAATTAAGTCTCACGTGAGACGAGGAAAAGTTAAAAAAAAAAAAAAAGTTTGATCTTCAGGACAGAGAAATTAACAACAAAAGAAATTAAGATGCATTTTTTTGTATGGAAATCAACTATCCCAAAACTAAGCCAGTCCTAGACCCTAGTGAAACAGAAAATAAATCAGGTGCTACACTATTTTTAAAAGGCTCACAGGCTATGTTAATGCACATGTGTGCAATATACAGTTTAGTTTACTATTTTAGTTTACTATTCAAAGCCAGCACCCCTGCACAGTCAACAGGAGCAGGGAGGTTTTATGAGTCCATATGCACAACAAGACATGGTTATGTGAACACCACTTACGCAGCTGCCCACTGCAAAACATCTTGAGGCTGAGTCCTAATAGCGGCTTTAGTAAATTGCTTCAAAAGATCAGGTAGCTCAGGAGGGATTTTGATCAGCTGAGCACAAAACACGGTTTCTGGAAGAGGCATGCTTTGTTCTTGTTCAGTTACAAGGACCTGAAAGAAACCGTTAACAGAATAGAGCACATGGAGGCCAACAGTGTTTGTAGCCAAACTTTCTCCAGTCTTACTTGACAGCTGGGGCTACTGGAGAACTGACAGACTCAGAAGGCTAAATAAACGAGCACTCAGTGTCTCTAAAAAACTTAAAACGTGACGGCAAGGCCAAGTAAAAGACTGGAGTTTGGATACCAGCCACAGCTCCAGAACACCTTAACAGATGTCCCGGGCACAAGGCTAAACCCTGCAGGTAGGCGCTGGCAGACCAGACGCGCTCGGCTGCCGGTGACAGCCACCCACAAGCCTGAAGCCGAAAAGGGGCGCCGCTGGCTAGGAACGTCCCGTCCCGGTCATCCGGCCCGGCTGCTCCCCGGCCCTCCCCAAGCTACCGCAGGCACCGACGGTAACGAGCCGCCTGATGCAAGCGCCCGGAGGCCGCCGCCAGGGCCAGGGCCA
>VWZK01021352.1:0-22378 GCA_013396935.1 Baryphthengus martii
ACCTCCCTCGAGCTGCTGGCCACACTTCTCTCGATGCAGCCTAGGATACGATCGGCTTTCTGGGCTGCAAGCATGCACTGACGGCTCATGCTGAGCTTCTCATCCACCAGCACTCCCAAGTCCTTTTCTTCAGGGCTGCTCCCAAGCCAGTCACTGCCCAGCCTNTCCCAAGCCAGTCACTGCCCAGCCTGTATCTGTGCTTGGGATTGCCCCGACCCAGATTCAGGACCTTGCAGTTAGTCTTGTTGAACTTCATGAGGTTGGCATGGGCCCACCTCTCTAGCCTGTCCAGGTCCATCTGGATGGCATCCCTTCCCTCCAGAGTGTCAGCCATACCACACAGCTTGGTGTTGTTGGCAAACTTGCTGAGGGTGCACTCAATGCCACTGTCCATGTCACTGATGAAGATGTTAAGACCAGTCCCAGTACTGATCCTTGAGGGACTCCACTTGTCACCGGCCTCCACTTGGACATGGACCCATTGACAGCCACTCTTTGAATGCATCCGTCAAGCCAGTTCTTTATCCACCGAGTGGTCCATCCATTGAACCCATATTTTATCAGCTTGGAGACCAGGATGTCGTGCAGGACAGTGTTGAAAGCTTTGCTCAGGTCCAGGTAAATGATGTCAGTTGCCCTTCCCTTGTCCATTGATGTTGTGACCTTTTCATAGAAGGCCACCAGGTTTGTCAGGTATGGTTTGCCCTTGGTGACACCGTATTGATTGTACTCAATCACTTCGTCATTATTCTTCTGCCTCAGCAGTGCCTCCAGGAGGATCTGCTCCATGATCTTACCAGGCACGGAGGTGAGACTGACTGGCCTATAGTTCCCTGGATCACCCTTTTTTCCCTTTTTGAAAATGGAGGTTGTTTCCCCATTTCCAGTCAGTGGGGACTTCACCAGACTGCCATGACTTTTCAAATATAATTGAGAGTGGTTTAGCAACCTCATCCGCCAGTTCCCTCAGTACCCGTGGATGTCCCGTCAGGTCTCATGGACTTGTACACTTTCAGTTCGTCAGAAGGTCACGAACCTGATCTTCAATGACAATGGGCAGTTCTTTCTTCCAGTCCCTGCCATTATCTTCTGTGACTTCGGGAGTGTGGTTGGAGCCCTTGTCAGTGAAGACTGNTGGAGGAGGAAGTTGTCATCTATGCATTCCTGGAGCATCCTAGATTGCTGGTGCCTTGCTGCATTGTCCCGCCAGCTGATGTTAGGGTGGTTGAAATCCCCCACAAGAACCAGGGCCTCTGAATGCAAAGCCACTTCTGTCCACCCATGGAGTGCCTCGTCTGCTTGGTTCTGTTGGTCAGGCGGCCTGTAGCAGACCCCTACTGTAACATCACCTTCCTCTGTCTTCCCTTTAATCTTAACCCTTACACTCTCAACCTGCTCGTTGTCCTTCCCCAGGAGCTCCACTGATTCCAGCTCGTCACTGATGTAGAGGGCAACACCTCCTCCCCTCCTACCCTGCCTGTCCTTCCTAAGGAGCTTGTACCCATCTATCTCTGCATTCCAGTCATGGGAATCATCCCACCAAGTTTCAGTAACAGCCACTATATCATGGCTTTTCAGCAGCACAGTGGCCCTTAATTCATCCTGTTCATTGCCAAAGCTGCGTGCTTTTGTGTAGAGGCACTTCAGCTGGGCTGGCCATGTCACCCTCTTAGGCAAATCCCCCTTGATTCCCTTGGGGTGTCTTGGTGCATTGTCCCATTCCTCTGCCCATGGTGTGCTGCCCCACTGCTTGTCACAGGCAAGCATGAGACTATTATCCCTTTCCCCATTCAAATCTAGTTTAAAGGCCTATCAATGAGCCCTGCCAACTCCTGCCCAAGAATCCTTTTCCCCAAAATAGAATTTCTATAGCTGACTGTGGTAGTGAATTGTGTCTGGGCACTGTCCATCCTGTACACAGAAAGAATACTTCAGAGTTGAAGGTTTTGGGCCTATAGAATAAAAGGAAGAAGAACTTTGCAGGTTTTCTGCACTTTGCAACCTTTCAGTTAAACATGTAGAATAGAATTAATATATTATATTTATTTTAAATGAAATGGTTGAGGAGAACTATGAGAACTATTTTGGGTCAGAATAAGATATGAAAGTAGCAGAATACAGTTACCAAGCTTTTCTTGGTCGTTAAGGAACTGAAGTCAGGGTTAGAAGACAGACATGGACTACATAAAAATTAGTCAAGCCAAATGTTATTTATGCTATCAAGTAGATACAGTGATGTGTAATGAAAGTATGTGATTCACCATATTTCCTTTCTCTTTCCAGACAAAGGGTCCAGATTAATGAATTACAGTCGGTCAACAGAAGATTACAGACAACTCTCTGTGGACTACAGTGATTCTAATAGTATTTCTGAAAGTACATCTTTGATACTGTCTAACCGAGGACACAGGAGAGGTAAGATTTTCCTGAAAGATTATGTTTATGAACTATGAGACTACCCCTGTACGGGCAGGTGATAGGTACTCCCATGCACTTTTGGTTACGTGACCAGGGAGGTAAAGTTTTTGCCACATTGCAGAGAAGAAAGATCCTTTTAATATTGGATTTCTTTATACTTGTGTCCTACTGTAAAGCTATATACACCCTAGTTACCATGCAGCACCATCACCTCTTTCTTGCTTTATGCCCTCCTTTGCCAGATGAAGCCATTCAGCAGACCACAGACAAAGACTGCCAGCATGTTCTACCACACGCGGTCTTGAAAGACATGAGAAATGTTGGAACTACCCCACAACTGCATATGATGGGCAATGTCAAGATGTTAGTACTGGAAACAGTTGAATCTATGAATAATATCTAAGACTTGAAATGGGGATTAATGTTTCTTCAAGCACATTCAAAAACAAAGGGACTAATTCTGAAACCTAGAGGAAAAAAACAACCAAGCAACTCTTTCTTTTCATTTTTGTCCTAAAGTCATTGTGTATTTCCTGCTCAGGGTGTTGTTTTCGTTGTGCTAAATGCCAGGCTGCAATGCTGCTCTTCTGATTTATTTAGTTGGAACTTTAGCTCCACTTTCAATCCTTTTATGGCAGGAACAGCATGAAAGAAACTGTTTGGGAGTAGATCCATTCAGCAACATGTGTGGTAGACATCAGTCAGGGTCCTTCCCAAGCCACTTAAATCACAGTGTAGGAGGACACTATGAAGCAAAGCAGGGAATTCAGCTGGAAAGGAGCACTGCTGTTCACGTGTATCTTCATGCTTAAATTGGAATCTCAGCTAGGGACACCTAGACAGGATATACGCACTGTCCAAGAGCAAAAAGTTCCTGTTGCCAAATGTCATCAGTGTCTCCTAAAAAAACAAGTTTATCATGCCAGCTCCCCATTCTCAGACTCCTGCCCATTTGTGTTCTCCATTCCACAGTAACACGCCCTCCCATCTGCTTAAAAATTTTTTTTTATTTTTCCATCCTGCCTGAGGGACATTTCTTGAGCTTCCAGACCCAGAGGTGGAAGTTTACTTCTGTACTTTGGAGTTTACTTCCTCCCTCTATGAGCCTCCATGAGAAATTAAGTACTAGGTCCTCCTATGGCATGGATTCAAATGTGCTCTGTAAGCATGTGTGATTTTTTATCCCAGAAATTTCTTCCCTAAGGCAAGAACCCTGGCATCCACTACATCAGTTATAATGCAACAAGGTATGCACACCGACTGGTTAGTTCACTGATGTCGTAAATAACAGAAAACTGCTGAGTAGTCCTTGCTTTTTCTCATTGTGGAGCGTTAATTTGGGTTTATGATATCCAGCTGCTGATTTTCAAGAAATTTGTAGGAACATATCACTCACACTTTTCCAAATTTGTAAGGTTTATAATTTACTAGGCAAAAATAAAAGCCATAGAGCATGATCTCACAGGACTAATTTCCTTAAGAAAGATGCAAAAAAACCTGTATGCCTACTGCATGATCATAAGTCTGCCAGGAGATAATTCAGAGAGAGAAAAAATACATTCCGGGGAAAAAAAATACAACCACCCATGTAACAGCCCCAAGGATGAGGAAGGTGAGGTTACTCGTACAACTACTGTTGATACTCTCCTTCTGAAAGGCACTTTTCTGAAGCTCTGGAATTGCAATCCATAGCAGCAGCAATAAAAACCTGAAATTGTAGCTGCTGCCTATGTGAGCCATGCAGGTCAGCCACACAGCTAATGGCACATGGTGGATGCAAACTCAGAAGCCTGTTTTGTAAGTTCTTTTAAAAAAAAAAATTGGTCATAAACTTGACTAAAGCTCATTCCAGTGACTTTGTGCCTGTCTCAGTCTCCACTGAAACAGTGGTAGCTGTTCATGCTCAGAATTTTGTGAGACATAACTCAAAAAATATGGAGGAAAACATAGAATGTGAGGGCTTGTTTGCCATAGACGTTCTTTCATGAGATAATATATTACAAAAATGCATTCTTCTCTGGAAAGAATGGCAAATCTAGTAGAGCACCATTATCAAGGAAGATCAATATCTCTATCCAGACTGTACTTCAGAAGCTCATTTAACATCTAAGAAATTAATCATCTGCAGGATCAACTTCTTTGAGGGCCATAGGTTACTTAAACCTCAAGAGCATGATGGATTTGTGATCAAAGCACGGCAGTCTGGCCACTGAAACTAGCCACCTTGTCCCACTGCTGTAATAGCTGAGCCAGAAAAACTAAGGTGTATTTTGTGTGCTTGTTGAAATATATTTATACAATTATATGAAACTTACAGTGCAAGCAGAGAATTTTGCATGGCTTCCTCATTAAAAAGCATGTAGTTTCAGCACACATCTTAACTTCGGTAACTATCCCCGAGTATGTGGCTTATCTGAAATCTCACATTTTGTCATTACCATCTGCAGCTTCAAAAAAACGTGTTTATGCATATTTTAGCAAAGTGACTGTAGATTTTCTAGATTTTAAAATTGCAACGGGTATTTGGTACACTAGAATTCAATTGTCACATTTTCATGTTGGAATTCAGAGTGAGGACTCAGGGTGTAGTTTAGTTCATGGATATTTTTTCCAGAGAAAGCTGACCTAAATGATTGCTTCCACATAGCTTGTCTTACCACTTTTAGCATTCTGCCTATGTAATAGTTTGATACGCAATTCTTCACATAAGATCAAAGAGTGATCCTAGTGAAGAAAAATTCAACTTTCCCACCCTTCCCTATAGGATTTAAAACATCTCTGCTGCTAGAAGAAATGTTCATGGAACCACCATTTGCATAATCCTTTCTGGTTCTGTCTCTAAATTTCAGCCTCCCTGTATTTGGATAAAACAATGCCTATCCTTTCTATAGCAACGGAGATGACTGAAGGTGAAAAATTATACAAATCTTATTTGCTAATGACTCACAAACCATCCTATATTCCCACCGGGTTTTTATGATGTAAAAACATTCACAAAATATTTAATGTAGCGGATAACCAGTGGAATATTTACAAACACTTGTCATTTCAGTGATTTTATATCCTACTCTAATTAAGTCACAGAAGTTTCACGGCTTCCCTCTCATCCTTGCCTCCCCCTCACCCCCCTCTGATTTTATGCCTGGAAATAGAAGAACAAATGCTAGCAGTAGTTTCTGAAGAAGAAAAGCTGTTTCACTAATTACCCCCATACATATGGAAATAACAGCCATTGTACCTACACAGCTGTTTTCCAAATTACATTCACATGAGGGGTTATGAAGAGGAAGTAACAATAACTAGACAACTGGGAATACTGCTGGTGTAGTATTCACTTAGCCTTATCAAACAGCCATTTATCATGCCCAAGCAAGGACACGAGAGAGGAAGTAGCCAGTCTAAAATTTCTCCTTGTTGTAATTGTCCCAAGCTCTGATGCTGCTACAATTGCTTCGATTGTGAAATATCCTTTATTCATTTCAGGAAAAGTTCCACAGACACACAGGTCATGGGACCCCACCCTTAGTGGATCAAGGACACAAAGTAGCTACAAGCTCTTCATAAACAGGTAATGAAAACTCCTATTCTTAAAAGATGGAAGCTGTTTTATTACCAAGTGAAGCAGACAACTAGTGTGGCAATATCATCATCAGAAAATGCCTGGATGACCATCTGAACTTATTTAGTAATAGATAATGTTTATCTAGAACTAAAATGCACCTAAACTTGGCTTGGGTCCAAGTGAAACAGCCCAAATGCTCTAGTGAAACGGAACTTGGGTCCTGAACAATCCATACAAAAACAAGGACGCTGAAGTTTTCCACCTTTACTCTTTATCACTGTGTCCTGCCAGATGTCACTGGCCTCCCAGAACAGCTGTCCCTAGTGTGACTCAGTCAGAATCTGACAGGTAAGCAGCAACAGCTTACTGTGACTGAAACAAGGTCTTGCCTTGCTGTTGCCTGCGCAGAAGACTGATGTGTTCTGGAGTAGTTATGATGGATGTATACAATCCATCATTTTCAGTGTATTATTTGCATTTCCATCTCAGTTCTCAAATTGATTTGTCTCACTTGTGTCAGACATAGCCAGCCCTGTGCTGCCACTTTACTGAAGACTTAGAGGTAACCCAGGGACACTAACAGTAAAGACTGCTGCTCTGTCATGAGGATTAGCCTCATTTCAGCCACGGCATGTACAGCAGCCCTGTAGGCATTGACAAGGAAAGCCGGGAATTGTACAACGGATACTAACCCCTTTTCAAAAACTAGGAAAACACCTTTGCTGCCAAACAAGAGTTTTCTCTTCCTAACACAAACAAGAGTATTAGTATAATGCAGCTTCCAAGCAAATGAAGAAGATATGTAAGTACTGTTAGCCTCTAGGCACCACACAGACCAGAATCCCATAGTTAAGTGTCATATAATCCCTACTGACATCCCATTTAAATTGAGTTCTTGACCCAGTTAAACAGGAGTCTCTTCTGCTAACCATGACATGAGTAATTCAGGCCTACAGGAAATGCTCCATTTAGATCAATTCCCAATTAAATGTATCCCAAGTAAAGAGTTTGAACTTCCTGATAAACCAGCCACAATAATCTAAGTGATGCGAGAAGTGTACCCCAGTACACTTCTAAATGTGCAATGAGAAAGAACTACAAGCAGGTTGCAGGATAGCAGCAGCTTTTGTGAAGAAAGAAGTCTCTGTCAGCGGTCTAACTACACACACACACATATGTATGTTAATCCAGACATGCAGATTTATTTAATTGCCATGCTTCTAACTACCAACCTGGGTATCATCTTGATATCCTTGATCTAAAATCATGTTGCCAAGAAAATGTTTCCCTCCTCTGCTGATAAATGAATTCTCTTCTCCAAATTTCCTGCAAGCTGTTTCCCATAGAACTTCAGAAACTGTAAACTCCACTTTTGGTCGTAAGCATCTGCAATCGAATTTCTACCATGCTATTGTAAGTACCATCACAACACTGGAGTTGAAATATAGGATTTGTATATAGGACAACCAACACAAAACTTAGTGATGGGCTTATTATCTGTAAAGCTTACTAATATTATTATGTTTATGTCTATAAGCAATACAATTGACCTAATTTACATCTCAGAGTTAAGCTTGTAAGTATATGCAGCTGTACTGCCTATATATAAAGAACACACAGCTGTCAAGTCTGGGACCTCTCACCTCACAGGACTAATAACAGAAAGTGTTTTCTATAGGAAAAGAAAGTCTTAGTACAGCATCCCAGGTTTTGAACGAAACATATATTTATATCTTGAAAGTCACTTCAGGTCATTTTAGGCATATTTCTCAGTTAAATGCTGATCATTATGAGGTTGCATTGATAGAAACAAAAATATATAGATATCTTTATAGATAGAGGAAGGTAGAATAGAATATAGAATAGAATAGAATAGAATAGAATAGAATAGAATAGAATAGAATAGAATAGAATAGAATAGAATAGAATAGAACAGAACAGAATAGAGCAGAACAGTTGGAACAGACCTGCAACAATCATCTAGTCCAACTGCCTGACTACTCAAGTACTTCAGTGCTGACCCAAAGTTAAAAACTTGTTATTAAGGGCATTGTCCAAATGCCTTTTAAACACTGACAGGCTCTAGGACAGCCACCTCTCTCTTGGAAGCCTATTCCAATGTTTGGCCACTCTCTCAGTAAAGAAATGCTTCTTAATGCCCACTCTAAACCTCCCCTGGCTCAGCTTTGAACCACTTCCGCATGTCCTGTCACTGGATACCAGGGAGAAGAGCTCAGCAACTACTACAATAACTTTGTTAAAAACCTTTTGAAACTACCTGAATAGTTCCCTGAAGCAACTCTGCAACATGCAAAAAAAAAAACCCAAACAATAAAACTGAGATAAGAAAATTTTCTGTGTGACTTTGGCATTTGTTAAATGTGTAAATCACAAAAAGCCACCTCAACAAAAACTTTCTTCTATACCATGTAATCATTGTTTCCTCATTGATAAGAGTATATATTTTAGTTTAAGTTTATTCTAAGCATGCATGTATCTGCTCGTGTGGAAAACACCATTACTTTATGGGGTAAAAGTATAGTATAAATACAACTTTCTGATATGAGATTTCAAGCACCTTTCTCTTAAATAATGTGAAAATTCCCTCACTTCCCTAAGACATTAACTTATTCGAATGAACTAGTATTCAAATAATTTAGTTCATATTCCCAGAAAATACTGAATAATGTAACAACAAATGTTTTGGGTTTCTGAAGCTTTTTCGCTTCAGAAAATAAGAAATGAGGAATTGAGTTAATCCTGTAGAATTCCCAGAAAGGTATGGAGCGAAATTCTTTGCCTGATGGCATCACCAGACTTAAACCAGGTACAATAAATGAAAACTGGCTCAACAAATGTAAATAAAATAATGACTGTTATTGAATTAAAGCAGAGTTTATATTTATCTATAAAGGGTATCACTGATATTATCCCTGTTAAATTATTTTTATGTTTCTTTAAAGAAACATTTAACAACTTATAACTGACGTTGCCCTGGATTATATATTCTGCCAGTCCATGTACCTTGAGCTTATTGTCCTCAAGTCTGTGTCGTTGTGATTTCCTTCTATATGTATTGCTAAATATGACATTTCATTTGAAGGTCAGTCAGCGCTGTAGAAGAAATCCCTGGTGGAACTCAGAAGAACAGCAGACAGAACCTGCTAAGTTTAGGTTCCACCTTCTCCGTGTCTACAAAGGACTACACAGCATCTTCTGCATCACAGAAATGTTTGTTCCACAGGAAGGAAAAGGTGACTAATGAAAAACATATAAGCTGATTTCAAAATGTTAATATCACTAAAGAGAAACCTCTCATCCAGTTGTCATTCACCAGTGACATGCATATTAGCTACTGAGTCATCTCATTAGATGAGTATTCTAAATTGACAGATTCCAAATTAGGCATGATCCGGTTGTGGTTAACTCAGAACTGAAGGCAGTGAAAGCTCTTGTTCATAAAGACTAAGCAAAAGCTTATAATAGAACACTCTCTGACCTACATGTGTGATTTCTGCAAGCATCAAACACCACATGGACTGTTTTCATCAACCACTTTGACAGGAGCTTCAAAACAGCAAAAACATTTACAAAGACACTGAACTCAAACACTCAATGGTCAATGGTGATCAAAGAACTTAGATTTTTTTTTACAGTATATGCTTGACAGAAAGCATAGACTAGCCATGAGTGTGGTCAACCAATAGCTCATCTAAGGGTCTGTTACTAGATGCTGATTTGTTGTAGGACTATGTTAAATGAGAAGAGAATGTTTTTTTGGCAGCTGGATCACAAAAATCCAGGAATAACTGAATCAGAGAAAACTCCACAATGCTGCCGCCCACGGAGATTTCTTCTGTGGAAGTAGAAAGGACAGGTTTCAGGATGGTGAGTCCTTTCACCTGTTCCCAGTTCACAAGCTGAAGACTGACCGGTGGCAGAACTTTGATGAAGAGCTTTAGATAGATACTTTGGAAAATTAACTTTTTGTGTATAAATTTAGTTGTAGATTTTATTTATAGTAATATTGCTAGGGTAATAATTGAGTTCCTCAGAAGGAGTCCAGCAACTGTTAACAACAAAGTGCTAGTCCTTTTTTATGTATGATACAAAACCGCACTGTCTATTGGCAAGATTTTCTCAAAAAAAAAGATCTAAATGGGTCGAGGTACTAAGTCATGGAGAATGGTTGGAAGGATCCATATCTTACCACTTTCAGACATTTAGTTATTTCTGTCTGCGTCAAGGATCTAAAAGCATAGATGAATCTGAAAATAACCCAATATGCAAAATTCCTTGAGGTGGATGCTCAGCAAGAAAAAAAGAAAGCATCTTGTGCTGTTGAATTTGGGTGAAGTTAAAGCAAAACAATACAATGTCTGCTAATAAGAAATATCAGTCAACCTTCAATACAGGGAAGAAAGCAGCTCTGCATCTTAGCCTGGTATGGAAGCCAGGCTTATGAACTCACAGTGGTGTGCGTTTATGTATGTTTATGTCTGTGACACTCCTCAGAGTAACTTGGGAATCAAAGGGGAAAAGGTCTCAGAAGAAATTAAGTTTCTGTAAGTGTCGTGAAAATAGGTGCCTTGCAAAGGAAACAAATTTTGGTTAAGTGCCTTTACAGAAGAAAAGACTTCAACATAAGCTTACTCCTAATTAGACCCCAGAGAGTCCAGACAGGAGAGACCCCAAATGGTGAGAAGTCTTCAGTCAGCAGTTGCACCTTATTAGGCTCCGAAGTCAATTAGCTGCAGCATACAGATCAACACAAATGGGTTTAATTTGTACTGGTGCTTGGGATCTTCATTACATTAAGGAGACATTTATTAAATTTCTAAATTGCCTCCTTACAGTTTTCAGGTCCAGAATTTATTATTCTGTCTAGTGAACCACCAGTGACCTTACAGCTGCCTGGATCAATTGTGGTAAGTACGAGCATTAAGAATTTAGAACTATTCTAGTGAACTTTTAATTCGGGCTCTTTGTAAGTTGCATCTGAGTCCCAACCAAGTATTCTTGCCACATCCTCCTCCAAACCAAGCTAGGGTTCCTGCAGAGGTATGGAGACTTGAAAGGAGGTCATTTAATTCTCAGTGCTATGTAGTTGTATCTGTTGAGTTGAAAATAGCTTAATTTATCCTTCTTAGCTAAGAATGCTCACACAAGACTTTAGAGACAAAGAGCAAATATGCAATGTGATATACAGCGCCAGTGTATTGGACTCCTCCAGTTTGCAGGCATAACCTCTACCTTTCACTAAGACAAGGTAGAAGGCTGACGGCATATAGGAGTGAAAATGAGGGCAAAGAAAATTTAGAATTACCTTCAAATCTAGAATAAACCTAGTGATTGTAGAGTCTGAGCATGCTCAGCTCTTTCATTGGGATTCCCTGGGTTTTTAAAAATTATAAATATTTGAGATAGTAACTTATGAGAAGGTAGGCACAGAATAGCATAGTGTTGTGCTCAATTCCATCAGGTTATGTAAAGACAGGAGACTAGGGGGTCTCAGTAATAAAATGCTGTGGAACTTGCATTGCTTGTACTTGGCACTCATTCTTCATTCTCTGTTACATGTTCTTAGACTAAAAAAGGGAAATCCTATTTGTCCCAAAGGGATCTCAATGTGATTCTACTCAACGGGCAGTGCCTTGAGGTGCAATGTGACATCAAGTCCAAGGCAAGAGATGTTTTCAACACCGTGGTGGCATATGCAAACTTGGTGGAACATTTCTACTTTGGCTTGGCTTATCTGAAAGGTAATGAGATGGAGCTAGCTACAGTAAGAGTTCTTTCCCTCAGTGCCTCTGTAGTTCCTTTATTAATGAATTCCAGTAAGGTCCTTTAAGATCCTCAGATGAAAGCAGATCCAAAGTTTAAGCAAAAGTATGTTGGTTTAAACTGTACTGCACTGATGTAAAGCTTGTCTATCCTAGGACTGTGCATCAGCATGGCCTTAACTGTTACTGGTTGATATTCCCATACAGAAAAGACTGTGCTGCAGCCTTGCACTGGAGTAATACTGAGCTATGTAGCTCCAGCAGAAATTCCAGGAAACACTGCACTGAGGAAGGCTGGCTGTCTCTGTTCCTAGATATAAGTTGGAGTAGAGGCTCAGTATTTCATCTACCTCCATACCTGCCTAGCCCATTTCTGATGGCAAGCATGGCTGAGGCACTAGGAAGAAGCATACCTTGCTTGTAGGGCATGAGGTGCAATGGGGTGCAGAACCTGAATGGTGAGCAGAATGGTAGCCCCATCACTGCTTGAGTGATTCCATAGATATCGCACCAAACCAGAATCTAACAATTGTAATCCTAAATTATACACTGTTACCCTAAATTCTCCATCAAAGAAACAGTAAGTTAAGCCATGACACAGAATAAATCTCAACTAACATCCATGATCCGTTTTATTTTTATTGCTAGTTATGCACTGAATGAAGATTGCAAAACTTTGAGCTACTGAAGTACCTGCAGACTTTTCATAGAACCCCAAATTCTCATTTCAGGTAAAGAATTCTTCTTTTTGGATGAGGAGACTAAACTCTACAAAGTGGCCCCAGATGGCTGGAATGATCAACCCAAGAAGAAAACTTCCATCATTAATTTCACACTCTTTCTAAGGATAAAATTCTTCGTCAACCACTTCAATGTTATCCAGTAAGTGGATGGTTCTGCTGACTGCAGGAAAACCAGTAGCATTTAGGGTGACTGTTAAGGCTCCTCCTGTATTCCTAAACCCTTTTGTGTTTCAGGCATGGCTTGACAAGGCATCAGTTTTACCTGCAGCTTCGTAAAGATATTTTGGAGGAGCGACTGTATTGCAATGATGAGACTGCCCTGAAACTCGGCGCTTTGGCTTTACAGGCAGAGCTTGGCAATTACGCTTCTGAGGTGTGGATAAATAATAAAATATTTCTCAGAGGTCTCCCTCAACAGCTTTTGTAGCTTTCATTTGTCACATAGAGTTTAAAGAAGAAATGTGAATGGCACATAATTTCAGCTAAGTCCTTCAGAAATTACATTTCAGATTTAATAAAAAAAATTACAAAATTCACCTGATTAAGAAGCAGTAATGAGGCAGATTAATTTGGCAGGAAATACAACAGAATGATGAAAGACTCTTGCTCCTTTGTAATTGGTAATACAGCCCAGAAACTCCAGAAAATCTGTAGAAAATTTTCAACATAGGTACCTCTCAGGTGTGCAGAGGGGCTAAAGCAGAACATTAGAAAACGTGGAAGAAAAAAACCACATCAACAAAACACTCCAGAATTCACAGCTATTTTGTGTGTAGGCTTGGGTCCACAACTGCAAAGACAGGAAGGTTGCTGATGGTGTATCTGAAATACTTATCCTAGTTTTGAAGTGTACAAACCCCAGCCATTTATGCTCTCTGCCATATCTCCAGCAACATGTATCAGTGTACTTCTATAAATTGAGCTCGGAGTAGTCTGATTCATCCTCGCATTGGGTCCTCCACTGTAGGTTGTACTGATGCAGCTGTAGCTGCAAGACTAAGTGCAAGACTGTGGGCATGCCTGTAGGCCCAGCTCTTCCCTCTGCACAGAGGCAGTGTGTACTTTGAGCACGTATTTGGCTGTCAGGATACTACCTGCTGTTCTCCATCTACTTGTAGGAAATGGCAACAGAGTGACCTCAGCATACAGGTCACCCTGAAAACACAAATGCACCAAATAAGACAAGTTAAGAAAGAACGAAAGGCTCCTCTCTTTTCTGTTTTTTTTTTCATTCTTTTCTCCCATAGATGCATGGAAAGAGCTATTTTCGTGTTGAAGACTACATTCCAGCAAGCCGAATAGAGAAAATGACCCTGGCGTATGTACAGCGAGAGCTTGCTAAATTACATCGTATGAATCGTTCCTTATTTGAGGATGAAGCAGAACTAGAATTTTTAAAGGTAACTTCCTATAACCCCAAACTTTATTTGCTTATTTAGAGATGGAAAGTCCCTCTCTATTTACTATTGTCTACTATTTCCTTCTTGCCTGATACAGTGGATTTGAGATACGGTAAAAAAATTTAAAGTCAACAAAAAAAATCAGAATTTCATTCTGCTGTAGCTGCTGTCACTCTAAATAACTTACAACATATTTACATGGTAGGTTTCCTTTCATGGATAGTTTATAAAGGGTTAATTCACATTTTGGAGTATTTTCAACATTGTACTAGTTGATGACATTTTCTGCATGTTACCAACCTGTCTGGTTCCAGCTGATTAGACAGACACCTACTGAATGTATTAGAGATTATTATAAAACATGGGAATGAGCACTTTCTTGACTTCTGAAACTACAGCAGCTGTTCAGCCACTTTCTAAACATGTAGTGATTGGGTTTTTTTAAATGTCTGTGAACCCTGGAAGCAAGGAAGGAGTTATCTGAAGTATTTTCTCACATTACTATTTCTCTAGGGCTCTAGAGTGTCACGATGATGTGGGATTTAATATTTTTTCCCCTAATTTCTCCTCCTCCCCAAAACAACTCTGATTTCCATCAAACGAAAAATATCAGGGGTTAGATAATGGATAAATATCAGTAGCCATTTTGCTGCAGTGTCACATGTTTTTATTTATAGCATCATTTTAGTTCAGTTGCTGTTTAATAATGTTAGTTCCTCATCTAATATTGTCAGTGGAATTGAAGAAATAGATTGAAGCTTAGCCTTAATGACAGTCCCATCATGCGTGGCAAATCCAATGAAGAAAAGCAGCTTTGTTAGTATCTATTGCAATGAATAAGTCTGTAGAAGGAGCCAACACATCATACAAAGTGAGAAAGACAGCCCCCATGGCAAGAACATGCAAATTCCAAATATGAAAGGGAATAAAAATTAAAACCCAGATTCAGCAAGTGATTATAGATGCCCCAGTTTTCAGGACCTGAACATTTGTGCTCTGGATACTTTCTGAAAAACAGATCTTCTTAAAGTGTTTTGTTTTGGTCACTGAAAATCTCTATTCATGGTTGAAAAGTCCATTTGGGATTCTACATGAACTTCCTAGTTTGTTTTAGAACAAACTCATATGGATCGGCAGATCGCAAAAGAGGACAGGAAACCCTCCTCATATTCCATAGTTCTCTAAAGGATCTGAGTCACATTTTAACATTTTGTGGCCAAGTGCAGGAGATAGAACGACAACCACCACCACTCAGAACTTCTGGGTAAGTTCCTCAGAGTATCCTCTGCACAGTTAGATGCCAGGGACAGAAACTGGCCCCTCAGTCCCTTGAAGTATAATCCTACTTAACTTTTCACCCAGCAATGAGCACTGTGCAAGACAGAAGTGACACAAGATCTGTTACTATAAAGTCAGGCACTGAAGGGAATTCTGGGGCAGGGAAAGCCCCTCAAAAGTCACTACTATATTTAAGTGAGATACTTTGAGGTACGATTTACCAAACCCTATAACTGAAGATTCTTGACAATGGGAATTTATATTTTTTGATTTTAAAAGATGATAGCTGTGAAAGAATGGGCATATGTATGTAAGTGAATATATTGCAGGCTGGGAACTGTGGTGTCACAGTTAAGATTTCCAGTTGGTCATCACTATTGTAGAAAGGAAACTACACAAGCTCCTAACCATGTCACCAAAGTATTAGCAGTTTTACTAAAATAATCATATTTGCTGTACTTTGTGGTTTCTGAGTTTGCTCAGGGAAACAAAGACAAAGAAAAGAAAACAGAAAGAAACAAAAAGTTTACCACTAGTCAAGCAGCTTTAATCCTGCATGGATTTCTATTCAGAAATGCACACAAGTGCCGAGTAGTAGTAATGCCAAGTACCTCAGTGCCACTGGAACGTTTAGATTACCGTGCAGGATGCTACATAATCCTCCTACCTCTTCAAATGAGGTGTGTAGGAAAGTGTTATTTCAATTTTATACACGGAAAATGACAGCATGTAAAGGTTCTATGACATACCGAAATAAGGTGATGATTCTGTGAGGCAGTAGGTATGCAAATTTGGTAAGGCTTGTCAAAAATTTCTTGACAGAGTAAAAGAATATTCAGTAAAGACACTCAAAATAACCTCCTCTCCGATCTACATACCTTTTCATCCCATGTCTCTTTTTGAATAATGTCTGGTAAATGCACTCTTTCTCTACAAGGTGACTCAGCAGCTTCCTGAATATGGAGTGTTATTCTACCGTGTGTCCCAAGAGAAGAAAGGAGCAGGAGGGGACATCATCCTGGGAATCTGTGCCAAAGGCATCATTGTGTATGAGGTTAAAAATTACACAAGAATTGCCAGTTTAAGATTCCAGTGGCGTGAAACAGAGAGAATTTCAGCTCATGTGAGTTGGAGCCAAGTGAATCTCTTCTCGACTCTACTACTTTACTCCTTCTTCTGCTTGTCACTTTGATAAATTTGTTGCATTCAGAGCCAGAATTACACTCACTCTGTACAGGCAAGTCATTTTTGAAAACAGGCTAAAATCAAGACTGGATCTGGATGTGGATACCAAGATATCCAGTTCTTAGTGAGGTTTAATTCTGGAGGGTTTTTTTTTGCCAAGGCTGGAGTCAAATTAACTATAAAACTGAATAATCTGGTGTTAACTATTAAGAGACTATGTCAAACCACTTTATGACATATTCCATATTCATTCCTCTCTCGTCTTTACTTTCTTCTCTCTTTTCTTTTGTTTTCCTACCATCAGGTCATGGGATCATATCTCCCTCTTTCCAGATCTCATTATTCCCATCCTCATCTTTTAGTATATTGATGTCTGTTAACAAAGCAGTATCGGTGACAAGATTGTGACCCCTTCTAAATGGTATTCTGCCATCAGAGGTATATCAATCTACCATCATATAGTGTGTAGGTGTCAACCTGCATCACACATATTCCAACCTGTTTGCTCTCATAAAATGGCCCAGATATTTTCATTTTTACATTAAATTGGTTTAATCGTTTTAATACCTCTAGGGCCAATTTTTGCTAGTTTATCAACCTTCTTTAAATGCAGTCAATCTCCAAAGGCTCTTGACTTTTAACATAGGGCAGTTGTGATCCCAGTGACGGACACCTCACTAACAACTGTTGAATTTATGCTAAGTATTTACTGCACCCAAAAGGCATACAGCCAGGTATAAATACAACTGGACAAACCGAAAAGATTATACAAATGAACTTTCAGTGCCTCAGTGCAATAACTGACACATGAAGCAAGCTGTGCTTTTTTCTCCCTTTAGAGAAAAAAATTCATGATTGAAAGCAGCTTCAGTGGCAAGAAACACACCTTCATTACTGATACAGCAAAGACATGTAAATATCTACTGGACCTCTGCTCTGCCCAGCACAAATTCAATGCACAGATGAATTCTAGGCAACTTCGGCAAACTTCATCAGGTGAGGTATAAATGCACTCTGGTTACTCAGGCCATAGGACAAGGTTAGGGTTTAGGAAAGGTGCATTCAATGAAGCTGAGAATCAGAACCTGACACTTCAGTTTCACTGTGCTTTAGGTTTGCAGACTAGAAAATAATGTCTTCTACTTCACTGAAAGTTAAAGGTGTGTAAGTCTAATTTAGCATGTGCATGGGAGTGGGCACACGCAGAGGGTGGAGAGGGATTCTCTGATAATAACAACTATGTAGCTAAAGTCAGATTTAAAAAAAAAAAAACACAACAAACATGATTACACTTCCTTCCAGGAAACCTTCTGAGAATTCTGAAGAAACCTATCAGACTTAACACAAATGTAACCTGAGAAAAGTTCCACACAAAGAGTAACTATAGTAGTGCCCAGATATCCTGGAGCTGAATTTAGTTAATGGGTTATCTTTGCATAAAACAGGGGTTCGATCCCAGAGCAAACCCACTAAGCCAAAGGCACATCATACCCGTTTAACTATGCAGCTACTAGAGGCTCTTATCTTACATTTTGCCATGTCAGTGGAAGATACAACTAGCATCTCCTTAGATTTCAGATTTTCCATAGTTTCCAAGACAAAGTTCTGTTCAACCCAGAGCAGTTACACACTTCTCTGTAAAGACAGATGAGGATCATTAGGGGAAAAGTGAGGCACATAATAAATAATGGTGTACGCTGACAACTGTCCTCACACTTGACTTTAGTGGAGCAACATGAGTTTTCACTAGCTCATTCACTGCCTTGAACAGCATCATGATCATTTACAGTCACTAAGTATTTGACCCAGTGAGTCACAGCAGGAGAATCAAGTGTATCTGCTGGGATGCTCCTTTCTTTAGGAAAACTGTAAACATGTTGGCAACAAAATATCATGGGGTATAACAGGATAATTGATTTATTCCTTCTTTCTCACTAAAATTATTTCATGAAAAGTGAAATTCCACATATACAAATTTGTTACCATGGAAAAAGGCACTAGGATGACATTTAGGTTCAAGGCCCCTTTTGTTGCTTGGGTGCCTGTAGCTTCAAACACAAATAAGTGGGACTGTGATTTTTAGCATACAAATGAATGCTAATAGTGAATCTTAAAGTTTCCTGTGTCACAGTTGCTTGTGTTCATATATCCTAATAAAAATTACTACATTCCATATATATGAGAACAAAAAGATTGAGAGCTAAGAAAATTATAACCCAAGTCCTGATCCTAAGCACCGCAAATCACTGAAACAAGCCCGACTTACAAAAGCCATGTGACTGCAGGTTCTGAGGTTTGGTGTGTGCTTCCTGTCCCAGAAAAAAAAGGCTTTGTGAAGGCAGTGACAGACAGTAGTTCAAAATCCTGCTTTTGCCACCACAGTGAGGCTGTAAGAGATTATAAGGCTCTTTCTGCACGGAGTAAACTCTTGCATCTGCTGCACTGTTCAGATGTATAAGTCACCATCTCTTCAAAACTTGCTAGCAACCCCCTACTTTGAGATCACCATGGCAACTCTCAGATTGTGCTAATACTGTGGACAGTTAAGCCTTCTGATACCTTAACAAATGCCCCGATCAAAGTCACGGAGGAAAGAGGGAGCCTAGGTTTAATGCTGCAGAGTAGTGTTCTAGAAAGTTGCATTCAGGCTAATATTTGTTAGGAAAGCACACAGGAGGACAGCTGTCACAAACAAGCAGAATTAAAGACCATATTTGTGATTTGTGCTAGCCTGTACCAAGCAGGGTACTTGTTTCACATTCCAATGTGTCTCCAATTGCCTGCTGTCTCTCTCTCTCCTTCAAATCCCCTCCCCAGCCCCCAAGTTGAGAACCTAAATAAATTAACAATGCCTCCTCCAGTACTATCTTGTTTCAGGGGAATAAAATCTTTTGAGAGGGTAGATTTGTATATATCAGAGCCCAGATGTCATTAAACAAGTAGTAGATTTCACACAAAGACCGAAAATCAGATAACAAGTATTGCTACCAAGACAGTCCTCTATTCAACTTCACTTGTGCAAATCACTCAGAGCAAACAGCAGCCAGCTGCTTAGTCTCTCTCTGAATTTAAGAGAGCCTGTGGTAGGAGAGCTCCTGTCTTCTCAGAGATACATATATTGGAGTAGTGGGCCAATACGTGAAGAATGGGAAACTAATTCAGTCTCTGATAGACAGATATTTCTCATACACCAGATGTTTACAAAATATATTTTACAGAGATATCCAGGTTTAAATTAGACAAGGCTGTACATTTAATCTGTCTTTGTGGATATCAGCATATCAGAAGAGATAAATCAGTGATGTCAATCTTTCTTGCTGGTGTGTTGATAAGGTTAAGACAGGAAGCAGCTTTAAGCTTAAAGTGATGGTATAATATCAGTGGATTTATATTTCCTTTCTCCCCCTCTCTCCCTTATTCAGAGGAAAGTAAAGTTGTGGAAATAGACAAAGCAAATTCTGCGTATGCAGCTCAGCGTGAACACCTTGCCCTGATTCAGAGACTGTCTCGTTCAGAGAACGTGCTCTATGGAGCAAACCTGGAGAACCTTTCTGCTGGGATGATGAGCAAATCTTGTGATAACCTCAGTGTAGAAACCACCAACAGGATTAGAGACAAAAGGAATCTTGGCAGGTAGGTTTTCTTTTTCCTCTCAATGTGTGTAAGAATATTCAGTCATAGCCTATAGCATTGCAAACCTGTGAGGTGGACTTTTGGTTTTTTGCAGTCCTTATTGTGGTCACCATAGGCCTGGGGCTCTTTGGTGCCAGCAGTAGTGTAGCGCAAACACAGGCAGGAAGCTAACAGTCTAACAGATAAGAACTTGAAAAAGAATGACATTTATATTTGTACCAGACTCAGGAATGAACCACTTACTGGGTTATGGAGAAGGATACAAATAAGGGACCGTAAAAGTAAAATCTTTAATGTCTGTGTATCTTCTCCAGAAATGCCAGTATGGGAACTGAATGCACAGTGGAAACTGGTTTTGAGCAGGTCTTACCTAACTGAGTCCTCAATGTCTAAAGGTGCAAATCATAGAGAACAGTGTAAGAAATTCTCCCTTTTCATTTGCACTGGTACATTCACCAGTGTAGGTGGTTACTATAACTGCACATAGTTTCAAGGCCTTTGATGAATTCTAGTGCCTTCTAGAATACCAAGAGTTATAATAAAGCCAAGAAGAACATGAATGACCAGGAAAACTTTCAGATGTGGTTCTGTCTAAATAGATGGCAGAGCTAAATGAATCATGCTGAGAGTAAGTTGTGTTCTCCCGATGCCTACACTCAGCTCAGAGAAAAACACAGAGGGAAATCAGTTGTGATGTGAGTGGTCTAATGGCAGCTGTTATTAGGGAGCAAACGCTGGAAAGGATAAAATACCTCTCCCCTACAATGAAATGTGGCCAAGAAATCAGAATACTCATTGAAAGGCTATAAACAAGTGCATTCCCAGCTCGGCTCTGACACAGTAATGACAATGAAGAATGCTACATACCAGTGCTGATTTGTTTTTGTAACACAGTCTTCATTTCCTGCCGTGCAGATCCACATCAGCGCTATCCCAGTCAGAAATGCACATCAACCTGAACGGAAAGCAAAGGAGTTATGACTACCTCTCTATCCATTCAACTCAGAATACAATCAGTGGTGAGTATAATAATCATAGACAGTACCTTTCCATATTTATTTTTCTAACAGCAAGAGACCAAAATACATTCTATTTACAGATTAAAGAATATCTTCTTGCACTTCTAGTCCTGAGAATTAGCCCAGAGTATAGCAAGACAAAGTGTTTTCTTCCCTTTCGCATCAGGATCATTGATAAGGGACTTCATGATAAAATTATTCTATCAGTGGTGTCTAATGCTCCTCAGAGATGTAGTTCAGTACACCCAGGACTCTTGCATGGTGCAATATTCCTATTCTCAGAGGTCATAATCTGGTTTGCAATTGAGATCTACAACTCAGTAAATAATGCATGAGACAACATAGGCTCCAGGTCCTCCCTCTGTTCTTATGTTTGTATGGCACTAACTGGAATAAGAACTGGACACCTGATGCTCTAACAGAAGCTATATTGCATGCACACAATGAGCAGATCTATGGAATATGAAGCTATGATTATTTGGCTAGGCTGCTTTAAAACTAGAACTGAACTTTAAACACATTGTGGCACTGTAATCCAGGAGGAAGTAGTTAGTGACCTGCTGTGCCACTTAGATCCTAACAAGTCTATGAGTCCTAGGGTGCTTAGGGAGCTGGTGCAAGAGCTGGCTAAGCCACTTTCCGTCATTTATCACCGGTCCCGGCTCACTGGGGAGGTACCAGATGACTGGAAGTTGGCCAGTGTGACACCCATCCACAAGAAGGGCCAGAAGGAGGATCTAGGGAACCATAGGCCTGTCAGCCTGATGTCAGTGCCTGGCAAAATTATGGAGCAGATCATCCTGAGTGCCATCAAGCAGCATGTACAAGACAACCAGGGCATCAGGCCCAGCCAACATGGGTTTAGGAAAGGCAGGTCCTGCCTGACCAATCTGATCTCCTTCTATGACTGGGTGACCCGCCTGATAGATGAAGGGAAGGCTGTGGATGTGGTCTACCTAGACTTCAGCAAAGCCTTTGACACAGTCTCCCACAGCATCCTCCCGGAAAAGCTGGCAGCCCATGGCTTGGACAGGTGCATCCTGCGATGGGTTAAAAACTGGCTGGATGACCAGGCACAGGTTCTGAATGGTGCTGCATCCAGTTGGTGGCCGGTGACCAGTGGCGTCCCCCAGGGATCAGTACTGGGCCTAGTTCTATTCAATGTCTTTATTGATGACCTGGATGAGGGGATCAAGTCTACTGTTAGTAAATTCATGGATAAGACCAAGCTTGGGAGAGTGTCGATCTGCGGGAGGGTAGGAACATGCTGCAGAGAGACCTGGACAGGCTGGGTCAATGGGCTGAGGCCAACAGTATGAGGGTCAACAAGGCCAAGTGCAGGGTCCTACACTTTGGT
>VWZK01021352.1:22505-112937 GCA_013396935.1 Baryphthengus martii
ACCTGGGAGTACTGGTTGACAACTGGCTGAACATGAGCCAGCAGTGTGCCCAGGTGGCACAGAAGCCCAATGGGATCTTAGCTCGGATCAGGAATAGTGTGGCCAGCAGGAGTAGGGATGTAATTCTCCCCCTGTACTCGGCATTGGTGAGGCCTCACCTCAAGTACTGGGTGCAGTTCTGGGCCCCTCGCTTCAAGAAGGATATCGAGGTGCTGGAGCGGGTGCAGAGGAGAGCGACGAGGCTGGTGAAGGGACTGGAGGGAAAGTCTTATGAGGAGAGGCTTAGGGAGCTGGGGGTGTTCAGCCTGGAGAAGAGGAGACTCAGGGGGGACCTTATCACTCTCCACAACTATCTGAAGGGAATTTGTAGTCAGATGGGGGTCGGGCTCTTCTCCCAGGCAACTAGTGACAGGACAAGAGGGCATGGCCTGAAGCTGCACCAGGGGAGATTTAGGTTGAATCACTTCTTCACAGAAAGGGTGATTAAACATTGGAATGGACCATCCAGGGAAGTGGTGGAGGTGTTTAAGGGAAGATTGGATCTAGCACTTAGTGACATGGTCTAGTTGATGTTGTGGTGTTAGGTCATAGGCTGGACTTGATGATCTCAGAGGTCTATTCCAGCCTCAAGAATTCTGTGATTCTGTGAACTGCACATTGTTAAGTAGTGTTTACACTACAAAAGTCACGGTCACAATGTTGATTGAATTGCACTTACAGAGACAAAAGTGCCCCCAAGGCCAAAGGCTAGAGTTTCCAGCGGAGGCCACAGGAGATTTTGTGTCCAAATCACTCACCCTCATGTTCAATGGGCACTATGTGCCTGACCCTTTAGATATCTTAATCTTAATAAAAATGTTGCAGATAAATGCTTAGTCTCCCAGAAAGAAACATTATAGGAAGAGTTTACACAGCTACTATACACATACTTTTCTAAAGAATGCAAATTTCCAGACACTTATTTGAGCTTAGTTCCTGAATTATATTGATGGTAGTGTTGAAAACAAAGACATTAAATATTTTTAATTTTTGAAGCCCCAGTTTTGCATACTATATGAATTGACTGTCTCCCTGCATTAATCTGCATTTATTCTAGCTATTTTGTTTCTGCAGCACCTGGATCACCAGCCATTCAAAAGGAAGTTTCACTAAGTGGTCTAGAAAGAGAAATCATTTGTGTCAGCCTTAAACGTGACCCTAAGAATGGATTTGGTAAGTAAAGACGATGACTGTTACGGTTTTACCGGGACTATCAGATCCCAGTGCTAACATTGATACTTGCTGACTCAAGCAGCACAAGATTGTAACCTTCTTCACCTCATTTATTCTTCTTATAGAATAAGACTACCAATCTTTGTGAAGGACTTAGCATTTCTGAGACTGAAAAGGAGTAGGCACATGAATCAAGACCACACTATTTTCAGAGGATTAGCTAAGGCCACAGAGATCAAGAGGATGAAGTGCTAAGAGTAGAATGAAGGGAACACAGGTCTAGTTTTGTATCTAAAATATACATACAGTGATTTTATTTATCTTAGACCTTAGATCTTATCTTCTTATACAGGAAGATACTAAATTCCTTTTACCTTACAGGCATTGCCTGTGGGGATGCAAAATGTGTACACAAGCTTAATAGGAATGTTTCCCAAATTGCAATTCTTGTTCGGATAACATTTTTGTTACGTAATATGCTACCACATTGTATCCTGTTCTTGTGGATGAATTCGGAGCAGCATCAGGTTTCACAGTTGACAGCTATTACAATTAAACATCAAAATTCTAAATGATGCTGGTTTGTGTGGAATATCTTGATCCCAAACTCAACTATTCTACCAGTGAGAAGAATATATTCTGGAATATGAAGAATATTCTGAGCTAGGATAGTGAAATTGAACTACTTGACAACAGATTTAATTTTCTTAGATATCTCCTGCATATCCATTAGGAGTTGCCATGGCCCAACTCAGGGGCCCTAGATTACATGATGTAGAACAATGTTCAAATTTATCTAATGAGCTTTTATACCATTTTCCTCCTGCGAGTGTTAAATACTAAGGCCCATATAGTTTATGACTCTTGTAAAAAAGTAGCTGGAATCTTTAAAAGTTCCAAGCCAGGAATGTATTCTTATTGAGAAATTATATTTAAATAGCCACTAAAGTCACCAGCATACTTTAGTTACAACGTGCGTTTAAAGCTCTCCCAAAACAAGACCTTGATGCTCCCCATTCTCCAGACCACATATAAAAAGTACGCCACTGGAATAAGAGCCTTTAGTACTCCTAGAGTTCATCTTTTCTAATACTGTCAGTGTCTCTGGATTCTCATGCTATCTGATTTTTGCAGGTTTTGTAATTATTGGAGGAGAAAATGTAGGAAAATTAGACCTCGGTATCTTTATCGCTTCAATTATCCCTGGAGGACCTGCAGACAGAGCTGGAAATATCAAACCAGGTCATTGTCCTTAGTTTTTAATTAGAATTAAAATACTGTCATGGTTTAAAGTAAGCTACTCTATATTTATTTCCTGATTTAGATATGCTTTGTCTTGTTTTTATCTTTTTGTTTAAGGAGGACGACTCATCTCTGTGAATAATATTAGCCTTGAGGGTGTCTCATTTAATACTGCAGTGAAAATCATACAGAATTCTCCTGATGAAGTGGAGCTCATCATTTCTCAACCCAAAGGTATAAAGGCAACTGCCTCTGTTGGCTATGGAATGCTAACACCTAACTGGGGACACTGGAATGTCGTAGTACGTTCTTGGTACTCAGTGCCAGTTATAACCACCATAGGCCAGTGGTGAAAGTAGTCATCTTCAAGTAGGTATCATGTGATCTCTGTTCTACGGTCAGCGTGAAAAAATCTATTACGGGCTGCAGTGCTGAATACCAAGGGAACGTTGGCATTTCTTTCTCTGACAGAGAGCCATAGCCCTCTGCAGTGATGGAGGAAACACATTTCTCCACGCTTACTATAATAGCACTGCTCCATTTTACAATGACTGACTCATTTTATAGACCTGATGTCACAATGAGTCGATGTAGGAAGTCACTTTGTCCTCCTGTACTGAGGTATAATAATATCTGCTTTCATGTTTACTTACCATTTGCATTCAGCAATATTTTATTTTACAGACATGTATGAAGAAGTAGTAAATGAAGAGAAGAATCTATCAAGAGGAAACAGCACCAGTGGATCTGAGATCTCTTGTGTAGACAGTGGGAGAAGAAAGATTCAGGATTGTCATACAGTGCTCCCCAAAGAACAGGATATAAATATAGATGAACTCGAGAAGGCACTTTCCTGGAGTTTAGCACCAAAATGGGGCCATAGGATTACAGTTCCTTCAGCTGATAGCCTGGATGTGGAGGTAAATGACATTTTGATGCTGTTCAGTAATGTTACACCCAGTTTATGTCTTAACAATATGCCAGCCATAACAAGAATGGAAAGTAACTGAGAAATTTTAGAAATGAGGAAAGAAGAAAGAAAACCTGGGAAGATGTTGCTTGTTGATTTACATTGGAAATGTCAAAGTGATGGGCATGTCTAGAATATGTGAAAAAATAATGGAGAAACTCTTCCACAAAATGTTATTAAAAATTCTCCTCCCTTTTCCAGTGGAGGTACAAAATCTAGGTTATTTTCTTGCATCTCTTAAGTTTACAATCATACACAGAACAGCAACATTTTACGTCTGATTTCCTACTATTATACAATCTCCTTATCTATACTCAGTTCATGCACATTTAGACAGATTATGTTTTGAGTAACATCAGTGTAAACTTGAAATAATGTCAGAGATATAAATGGTACCACCCCAGGCATACAGTGACAGCAGGATCAAACTGCAGAGCTTCCTCTGGAAATGCTCTCTCTTTTTTTTTTTTTTTTTAAATTCCTTTTCCCCTCTTTTTTATCAAGATGCTGTATTCTTATTAGTGTTTGTATTTTTGAGACAGGAAGCTGATTCTTCACAATTACCATCTCTGTCTGAAACCAGTTCAAAGGAGATCTATACTGTGGAGCTTGTTAAAGAAGATGGGACTTTTGGAATCAGTGTGACTGCAAGTGTTACTCTTAATCTTTCAGTGTGTCTGTGAAACTGTTACATGACCAAGAAACACTAGGGAAGCGTATTTATGTGGAAGAAAGAAGATAGGCTAATCACAAAAACTGTTAGTGTGGGACGCTTCAAACTTAAGCGTCCGATTGATTGACAGAGAAAGCATAAAGTACTGGCTCTGCTCATTCCCCACTTTGTGCCTGCAGAATCTGAGATGTGTACCAGCATAAAGCACTTGGCAGTACAAGTCCTTTTTATGCTTACTCAATTTGAGAACAAGACCTATCAGTGAAAGTGGAGTTCGGTCAGGGAGGGATTTAGCCAACGCCTCTAGAAAGCGCAGCGACACAAAGAATACTCCAAGTCATGATTGGTTTTACTGCTCCCCTGGAGCTCCTGGACCTCAAAGGCTGCGTCAGTACAAGCAGATTACACAGGTCAATGGCATGGGCTCATGCAGTGTCTCACTGGCATTAGTTAAGTATTGATAGTCCCCAATGTGGCTTTGGCCTGTGCCTTAACAAGTAATAGAACAGAAGCCATCCCATGCTGGCAGATTGCAGACTCAAGATATACCATGCTTCCTACTCTGAAGGCCAGAGAAAGGGCCCCTAGTAAATTTTGTTTCCTAATATAAGGAAATACAGTTCTCTGTATATTTAGAGGACCAGAGAAGGCAGCGGTGAAACTATCTATCTGCCACGTCTGAATAGTAATTCCTTGTCCTGCCTCTTAAAGTTGACTTTACCCCTCCAGGCTGAAATGTCTTTACAGTCCTTGCTGAAATGGAGTGCGAAGCAACAGCCATTTCATTGCCTGCAGCAGAAATTGAGGGCTGAATTTGGCCAGGGGATGCAGATGGACAGAATATGATTCTTAGGTTAACCTGGAATTTCTCTGAGCTGTAGGCTCTCAAGTGTCTGTGCAAGTTCAGGTCCATGCTTAATATATTGTCCGAAAGGTTAATATTTGCTGAACGGATATTGCATAGTTTGGAAGCTGGGCTAGAGACTAACTGCAAGATACCACCCCATCTTTATGTTAGAATAGGGAAGAATTTACGAACATTTAGTAAATGTTTTTATCTAGCCACAAAGAAATGTATTGCATTATTTTCCTGAGAAAACAGAACAAAGTTACCACCTAGGGAAATATATTACAACTAGATGGGACTTTGGAGTAACATCCTCTTACCTATTTTTCTAATATTAAAAAAAAATTTAAATTCCTGAAACAGTTGCTTTACAATGCATATTTAAGTTGCTCTGATTTTTATCACAGGAAGAACACACAAAGACTCCACTCTAATCTGTGGATATATGTCTTGCAGGGTGGAATTAACACTAGTGTGCGTCACGGTGGGATATACGTGAAGTCAATTATTCCCAGGGGACCAGCAGATAAGGATGGACAAATAAAGATAGGTAACACATCTGGTAATAAAACTCTGGGCTGCAGAATGCAATGTTAGTGTGGAATGCTTGCCACATGGACAATGAAATGCATTTGGGACTGGAGGACACACAACTCTGAAACATATATACAGTCCATCTTTCTTTGGCCTGTCCCTGTACTACATGTAGATATCCCACTGAAAAAAACCAGGAGCTTCATAGCAACATTGTACAATTACTCTCTATAGCTGCACTTCAGGCTAGTGACTCTGACTTTCAATGTCGATGTGATAACCAGATACTATAATTGCATTTACTCACAGAATCCCCTGATATGTTTTAAGTGCTGTACAGGAAGCAGTATTGCTTTCATACAAACATAATTTGACACATGTAAGCATGAAGATCTGTTGCAACATGGGTAGCCTCAAGATTTACACCCACTGAACCTGAACATCAAAGCAGCTTGATCTTTTTTGCTTGCTTACTTTTTTGTTTTCTTTTGCCTCAGGTGATCGTCTGCTGGAAGTAGATGGCATCAGCCTCTGTGGCATTACCCACAAACAGGCTGTGGAACACCTTAAGAAATCTGGCCAGGTTTGTACAAAAGCAAAACTCGCTAAGAAACCCAGCAGAATAAACTGCACTTAGTATGAGGCACAGTAAAAAAGCTGGGCCAAAAGAAACTTCCCCTACACCCCATCCAACCCCATTCTTCTAAAAAGAAAAATAAAAAGATTTAGACCTCACTGTGCTCTCCGTAATCGGAACCTGTTCATCATCATTTTAGGTTGCCAAGCTGGTTCTAGAAAGGGGAAACTACCAACTGGCAGAGCCATGCCTGCCTGCTAATGACAGAAAGGAAGACCAATGTGCAGTTGTTTCTGTGGCAACATCCTTCACAGATGGTACCAAGGACTCCGGCTTTTTGACAGATGGTGAGCGATAAAAAAGGAACTCAGGGTGACTTCTTACAATGTACAAGAAAGGAACGAATGAAAATAATCCTGTGAAATTTCTTTGGGTTGGGAGGAAAGCAGCATACTGAATAAAAATATAATGTGCATTATCAAAAATATAACGGCATTATCAAAAAAATCAACTCTGAACAAAATATTTCTGATGTATTTAGAGTGACAGTTGTCAGATACAGCTGAATTTATCTTAGGCATAAATACTGTATCTCTTCGCCTTCATGAGCTGGCAGAGGACATCCCCTGAGCATACTCCATGGCACTCTCAGGCAGGAAATAGCTGTGCGATGTAGCCAGTCTGTTACCCAAGAGAGCTCTGCCAGCACAACTGCTAATGCCGAGTCAGTGGTGAAGCTGGAGTGAACTGCTGCCCCAGGGCCAGGACTGGAGACTGCCATCACTTCATTTCTCAAAAGCAGAAGATTCAGAGATCACTTTCACCAAACCAAATAAATGCTATATCTTTTATTGTAAGGCTGTCTCATCAACACTAAGTCTGAAACATAATTTCCCATGGGGAAGTTACTACTTTACATTGTCCCTAGCAGAATGGGGTGCAGCTGCAAGTTACAGTATTTGGGAAATGGCTGATTTCTTGTTCTTGTCTGCAAAGAGCAGTAGCCCTGATTCTAACTTATAGTTAGTGCAGGACTAACAACTAACATCAGGCAGCTACAGAATAGCAAGATCTACGCATCACTTCCAGAAGAATGTTAGAAAAGGATAGCATTTGAACCTTTTTATGCTGGTACAAAAGGCTTCTCCCTTTATGGTCCTGTACCAGATAACATAAAGTCTGTGAACACACAGTGAAATAGAATCGAGTTCTCTCCACTCTGCCTGTGCAATTTCAAGGGCTCACGTAAGTTAAGGGATCACCAAACCCTTCTTTTTTGCCATTAGTATCAGTAGATCTACCCCCGCAGCACACAGGGAAAAGGTCTGCTGAGGGTCTAATTTTCATCAGCTCCTTAGGGTGTACGTATGCCACAGCTCCCACTCTTTTCCTAATCCCTGCTTTGAACAGATAATACATTTGAAGTCAAACTGACGAAGAATTCTGGAGGCCTTGGCTTTAGTGTCCTGCAAATGGAAGGAGATGCTTGTGAACACCTCGGAGGAGCTATTGTCAGGATCAAAAGACTGTTTCCAGGGCAGCCAGCTGAAGAGAATGGCGAAATTGCAGTCGGAGACATCATTTTAGCAGTGAATGGGAAACCTGTTCAAGGACTCTTGTATCAGGTACCAGTCAGTATTATTGCTGGGACTCTGGATGGATAACGTTAATAAAGACAATGGGATGAAACTGCTTTTAAGCTTAATTATCACCAGGGGGAGTCAGAATTTGCATATAATGATTCTGATTTCTATATGGGATTCATCTCCAGAATTCTTATGAAGAATTTCCTTCCTAACAGAATTCTTACAGATAATTTCTTCTGCTATTTAATTTTAACTTTCTACTACTGATGCAGAAAGTCTATTGCTAGATGCACACCAATTGTTAATTAGTTGGAGTCTTTGTTGATGTTACACATAATTGGAATGGTTTTTTCCCTGTGGTCATTTGTGCTTGGTAATGTCACGCTAAATACCATGCCTCAGATTTAAATCTTTACCAGGTAGATCCACTCTAACTTTTTTACCTGGAATGAGAAATTCTATACTCACATGAAGAAATTAAATCATAAAAAAGGACTATATGTGGATTTATTTTTTTTCATAATATTTACCACATGAAAAATCCCTATGTTTTGTATATGAATATGCATTGAATAGTTAAGATTGGTAATAAATAGAAATGATGAAAGTATGCAATTTTTCCACTGACAAATCATTCATATCATTAAATAGCTAGGGCAAAAGACAAGGTGCTGTAAGTCCCAGAAATTTGCGGGAGGTGCTGTAGTTGTACTCCTTTTATTTTTTTTCTGAACTGGAGTCTGTCCTGTTCCAGCACTGCCTTTTTACTCAGCTTGTGCAGAGGGGCAGACAGAGTGCTTTGGCCTTTTTTTTCCCTCTAGATTAAGTATTTAATCTCCCATTATAGCTAAAAGCTGAATGCCATCAAGGAGGGGCTTTCAGAAAATCTTGCTTTGGTAATGTCAATACAACAGTCTGTGGAGCTGTGCTGATATGATTGACTGAAGATCTGGCTCTGCCACATGGAGTTTGAATGAATTTGTCTGAAAGTCCTGTTTTTTCATGAAAAGAAAAAGAATTTATTTAAACTTATGTGTCTGTTGGTGGAACAAAAGTTTGTAAACTGAACTGACCTTAGATACACATTCACATAAAAACTATGTTCCACTTATATGACAACAATACAGTAGTGAATTTTGGCCTTCAGACAGTGCAGAGAGACACAAATATTAGGAATCTGTCATTCACAATAAAAATTGTCTTCTCCCCAGTTGGTAAAATGACACGTCTTATAGACTGTGTTCTGTAAGAAATCTAATACTTCTTCTTCCTGCTTAGGATGTCCTGCACTTGTTGAGAGGAGCTCCTCCAGAAGTCACACTACTACTTTGCAGACCACCAAAAGGTGTTCTTCCAGAAATAGAGCAGAGTGCCCTGGTAAGGCAAAGCTTCTATCAGTTTGTAAACCTGAAAAAATACTGCTACATTTTCTATCCAATATTGAACAAGGCAACCTTCCCTTTTCTCCAAGGCCATCTATTTTCTTTTCTTTCCCTTTCCAGCTTCAACTCAACATCTAGAGTTCAACTTATTCTTCCTTAGAAAGCAAAATTATAGAAAACTGATAAATATGAACCATGTTTATCCCAGGCCAACAAATTTTGAAGTGCAGTACTGTCACTGGAGTGAAACAGCACATACCTATGCAGATCTTCTAGTGATGATTTTAAAAAATACTCTACTGGATCCTCAGCCAGAAACCACAGATATTCTCTTCTGCAGCTATTACAACTTATGAGCTTGAGGCAGCTATATAATTCTCAAAAGTAAGAGGAAAATAAAGAACTTTTCAAAGAATTCATTGGGAAAAGTGAACTTGTACAGTAGTTCCCTAGCTGGAACTCGTGAAGAACGTGGAAGATAAGCACAAAGCAAAACCAGTTATTTAGTGAGAGAGTAGCTCCCTCTAATTTTCCCTCCCTTCCAGCTACCATTTGATATTTTCACACTCAAACGCTTATTGATATTGCGTCTTCAAATTATTTTATTCTTACAGAAAAGAAGATGGGAGATAAAAAAAAAGGAGTTACACTAACCTTTCTGTTATTTTGATAGACTCCAGCACCATCTCCAATTAAGGAGTTTGCAGCAGAAATGCCAGGCAGCACAGAAGTAGGAAATAGTATGGATCAGTCTACCAGTGATGGAGGTAGCACCTCTCCAGACCTCGAAGATTGCCTGGATTCTCCAGTGGCAGCAGATTTCAGTGAGCCTCCTGAAGAGGACAGCTCAGTTTACGAAGAGCAGGAAGCTGAGTTTCACGAGAAGCCCATACAGAAACTTATGACTCCCAGGGAAGGTTTTTATAAGCATCTTTGGAAGTTTCATCAAGAAGCTGCCAGTTCTGAAGTCTTCCACTCCTTAGAGGAAGAAATGAAGCAGAACTGCTATTCACCATGTGAATTTGGATGGGCCAAGAGGTAAGGAATAGTGAAATCCGCTCTACAGCCTTTCTTTTGGCTCTCAGAATTTTGAAAGTGAATTGCTTAGGTTTAATTACAGAGCTATCTACTTCTAATCACTGCTGATTACTGAAGATTTTGTTTTACTATCTTATTCTGACTATCCTAATCCGCTGTTTCTATTTACTCTCATCTTACTAGAATTTTGCGTAAGCCTGCACTGCAGGACAGTTGTACGAGTGCGGCACTGCTGTAATCATTTATGCTGTTCAGCTGAAGCTGGCTGCAGTTTGAAATGAGTGGACAGACTCTTGTTGACTTTCTTATTTATTATATGTTCTTTTAATTTCAGTTTTCTCAGAGTTGACACAACTAGGCACCAAAAATTTCTCCCTAAGCTAGAAGAGTTAGACAATAAAATACAGTGCAAATGGACTCAGCCTCTTCTTACACTCTTTTGAATATACCAGACACTGGCACACAGAAGACAATCCACTCCATTTTAATCATCTTTCCCAGTGCAAAAGTATATAAATTGTCAGAACAGAAAGGATTAGTGGAAAGACAAGTTAGAGGTCTCCTAGAGGCCTTTAACTTACAGCTTTAGTAATTTTATCTAGGAGCGAATATTTTGCAAAGGCTGTCTTCAAATTCTGAAAGTTTTTTAAATGTTTTAACTAGCTTTACTTAACTTATTTTATAGTGACACTGGAGAACCCAGACAGCAATTTAATACCATAACTAGTACTTCAGTTAAAATTAAAATAAGGTCATGTATAGGCACTGGCCATCTAAAAAGCACATGGAGGAAAACCCCAGCACTGCAATCTTTTTATTTTCCAGCCGCATGTTTAATAAGAGTGATGATGACCTATCGAACACAAAATGTATGCCTGAAACTCTCTCTCTAACCCCTATTGATGAAGAGTATCTCACTATCAGCTCAATGCCTGTGACCTCACATTCACGAGGAGGAAGCTCCGAGACACTCTCTGCAACCATGGCGACCCCACAACCATGTGTTTGTGGTCCCTTCTCATCATCCTTATCTGCTAGAGAGACACATCACAGTGACAGTGAATGGGAAGACTTGGAAGAACTAGAGGAAGAGAAGGAAGAAAAGGAAGATTACACCAAGGTATGTGATAGGCATCAGATTATTAACAGGTAGAATACAAGGGAAAAGAAACAACTTTAAGAATGCAACATTCTTAAACATTGATTTTAACTTATTATCTATACTATTTCTGCATGGCTTTTTTACTATCCTGAACGTTCACAATCTTACATAAAGTAGACCTTTCACTATGGCCAGCTGTCCAGAATTCTTTACCATTTGCCCTAAGGCCATCTGCTTGCTCTTGCCGTTTCACTGTTTCTTCAACTTCCCAGCATTCTGCAGTATTATTCCAAGTGTACAAAGGCCTGAAAGCCCTTTAGTAGCCTCTAAAGTTAATTGGAGTCAGCCACTTGTTTTTCTTCTGTCGTGTTTTAAATCCATGTGGAAAATCACTTTTTTTGACAGTGATACTACTGTAACGTCCTGATAAGAAAGTATGACCCTTGTGCTAACTGCTATTCAATATATAAGGCTTAGTGCTACCAATTGCTGAATGAACATCTTGCATTTCTGCTCACACTAGTGAGCTCTGAATTCCTACTAATTTGAGAGCACTGAAGACAAAATTTAGCTCCAGCCACCTCCTTCAGTGGAACAGCAATAACAATAATCTCTGAACCCTTCTACTGTAATACTTGTCAGCTCAGAGACTGCACGCCTTTCTTTACACATTTCAAATGCCAAAATTACAGTCCCTGATGGCATTCTCTGCCTCATTAGGACCTATCAATCAATCACCATGAAGCTTCACTAGGTAAAATGAGTAGAATTAATTCTGGAATAAGTCAGTGACAAATCAGAGAAGCCCTCATGTATGCCCTTATTTATACCATCTGAGGATCCAATTCCTATCTGCATGTAGAACATAATGGAAGATGTTACTGCAGCAACAGAAAAGCCTCCATCAAACATATCTCGTGCTTATTTCAATAGGAAATGGAGATCTTTGTGACTTTGAGAAGGTCAGAGAACAATGGTTATGGATTCTCTGTAGTTCTTAATAAAGTGGATACCTGCCTGTATGTTGACGAAATCTTGAATGAGCCTGCCCTGTCAGATGGAAGACTAAGAAGGGGAGACAGAATCATTATGGTATAATAATTTTTTGAGTTTATACAGAGGATAAAATATATGCAGATCAATGTCATTTAGCTTTGGCATTCTTCCTTTTGTAGGGTCCAGTATAACACAAATTTAGGCACGCAAGTGCAAATGAATCATATAATAAATGTAATTCTGCTGACTTCAGTAGGACAAATTTCAGACTGAGTAGATTGTATGATGTGGTAAATAACATGAATCCTCTCGTATCAATGCAAGACAACTGAGACATTAAGTGGCTTTCTGATTAAATGACAAACTGAATTGATGGAATAAGATAGGTCACATACAAAGGATACAGGAGTTAATGTCTTTTGCAATGTACAAATAAAGCCTGTGTTCAGCCTGATTCATCTTCAAATTGTTGCATTAGACTGTCTTGGGTTTTTTTCCTACAAGACCTTGAGTTTCAAGAAAAAAAAAGAGCTATTTTTCAGAAAGCTCTCCATTCAGAAAAATAAAAGTTCAAAAAAGCAATCTTACTGCAATCTTAACTGTTGCCTTCACTGGCTTAAGTACCACAGGCAAAGCAGTAACATGAAAGTCAAAATTTAAATAAGTTCATATCCAAAATTCAGAGTGGAGGGAGGTGTACATGATGGTCAATGAGATCTATGACATCATTTTACTGGTTTGTCATTTAGGTGAATGGAATTGATGTCACATCTTTACCATGCAACGAAGCCCTGACTTTACTGCAAAGCTCTCCTCCTGATCTGCACCTTGTGGTTGGTCGAGTTGACAGTGATCCACATCCATCTATTAGGCCAGATGAGATTCCTGAAATTACTCTCACTAAAGGTGCCAATGGACAACTAGGTGTGTAGCAAATACTATGTATGTTATTTTGGACAGAGATAACAGCAATCTTAAGATAATCATCAGCAACTGTGGTCTTCTATCAATATGATCCTGAGTGACCCTGAGACCTTTATGCTCTCCTCCATCACCCATGACCAAGGAACAGAGGGCTTTATTTGGGGAAAGGCCTTAAAGGGAAAACTAGTATCTCTTATCAGACCAGTGAAGACAGTTGGAAAAACAATCTTTATATTATCACCCTATCAGTTGATGTTTCCAGCAGACCTCCAGTCACATATTTTTAAGTTCCTGATATGTAGAAATTGTTAGAATTAGTTGGTGGTTAGATAATAATGTCTACTAGCTACAGAGACAGAAAAAGATCTATTTCAAGGGAAAGAAAAAAAAAAAACAAACAAAAAACCAAACAAGGCTTGAAAAGGATGAACCACTGTTTAGGTCAATAGCTTGTTATTCAAAAAATCTCCACTCAAATCCTTGGTTCACCACAGACACAAGGCTTTATCTACACTGTGTAACACAAGTGATAAAAGAAATCCCCACAGTGTATCTTGCTATTTCTGCATAATGTGGTGAGTACTGCACACAAAACTGTAGATTCAGGAAACAGTATAGTTATACTCGCTCAAGTATAGCATCCTAGTTCCATTTCAGAAAACAGCTTGTTCGGAGGTTGTTTGAGTATCGTTGCACAATTCACTTTTGCACTGTGTAGGTGTCTCCTTGTTTGCCGTACGCCTCCGTTCCCCCTGGCACTCTAAGCACTGCTGCGAGGCGCTTGAGCACTCTGGTAATGAGAGAGTCACTGCTATGCAGCTAAATGTCTTATTGAAATAACCTTTCATTATCACGTGAAATAAAGCACGATTGAATAGCTGAAGCATAGAGATGGACAGTATCACTGAAGGTTTTTTTCTGTTCTTTTTTTAACATTAAATTGCATTTCACTCTCCCAGTCCAGCTCTTAACAGCCCATCAAACTGGAGCAAGACTGTTATTTGTAACGTCAGCGATTTGTTAAGCTCATCTTCCAACAACCCACATCTATTCCACTAGGCTCTATGTCACTGACAGTGAAATTCAAAACACGCTGCCACAAAAGATGCTTTCTCTGCATTATTCTAGGCTTGAAGCTGACAGGAGGAGCTGGAAGCAAGTTACAAGGTATTTATGTGCTAGACATAGTGCCTGGCTCTCCTGCCAGTGTGGAAGGCAGTTTGCAGCCACGAGATCAGATTGTTTACATCTGTGGACTGCGGACTGAGGGCATTAGCCTGGATGATGCAGTGAGAGTGTGTGAAGCTGCCACCCAGAATGTCCAAATCAAAGCCACAAGGTAAATCTGAGCCAACAAGGTAAATCTGAGCATGCTCAATCTCAATCCTAATTATTGAAGCAGTTTCTAAATTTTACGTCAAGTAAAACGATAAAAAAAAGACAAACTAGAAGAAAAAGTTTTTACCTCAAAGGTCTGAGCGTTGCAACCTGATACTTAACATCCATAACTAACTACAATGTGACTACAAGTAGACTCATAAAACACCAATGAGAACTCTTCAAACTTCATCATCCAAACACAAACGCGAATCCCTTAACTGTGAGGCTGGCCACCATCTTCAGATACCCTGTTCTCTGGGGAAAAATCTTTGTATTTCCACCGCTAGTGCCAACCTACTGCATACAGTCTCAGATTCACAACTACAGGCAAGAAACTACCTCTGATGGGAAACTCTGAGTTACTTCCAACAGCCAGACATTTTGGAAAGGTATTAAAAACGCAGCGTTTAATCTGCAGCGTGCAGTGAAAAGCCATTCCAGGCTGAATCAATATCCTGCAGTTAAGAACTTCCCTCACCAGTTCTTGGCTGCACTTTAGGCTTATTGTCTTCTATAGTTTGATACAGCACTAGCAGAGATCCTGGAGTGATAGAGAAAAAGCTTCCAAAGGTCTCAAAGGAAAAGTCAAACTGTAACCCAAACGAACGAGAATAAATAAGTTATACAACCAGAGTGAGCAATAGTATCTGTCACAGCTGCCTTAAGGTAGTTCAAATTTTTATCAAGTAGTTCAAATTTTTATCAATGTTTTATTAACTTGCACTGGTCTAGCAGATGAAGAAATGGCAGATTCATTATATTTCCCGTTGCACAAGCAGGTAGTAGGCAACACACCCTGACTATAAGAATTTACAATCCAAGGAAACAAAGAGAAACAGGGTAATAGAAATCACAAAAATATAATTTGCACTTAATAAAGGGGGAACTGAAGCTGATTTCAAAATGTAGCACAAAGCAGTTCTACATTGGAACAGATGTTTGAATATGTTCTCTTTTTTTCCCCCAACCCATTTAAACAAAACGTTTCGCTGTTGTTAAATACAGTCAAATATTTCATAGACTGATAAATGCTCTTTAAGAAAGCACCATTAACAAAATCATAGAACAACTACAATTTAGACAACTGACTTTCTAAAAATATTTTTCATATGTGCTTTAAAAAGCATGCAGCTCTTAATGGCTCACACATTTCACTTTTTCTGCCCCCAGAAATGGCAATCCAGTGGTTCCTATAGAGCAGGAAAATAGTAAGTAAGGCTAATATTTATGGTTGTTTTAGTTCAAAACTTGGTTCTGGTTTTGAAAATAAGCATAAGGTATTGACTCATGGCATTTAAAACATTATTAACAGATTGTAACGTGGCATTCAGCAGTTCTTTTAAAGATAAAAATAAAATGTATAGTTCTTTGTAAAAAATGTTTATTGTATTTTGCATAGTTTCTAATTTTTTTTTAAAATTCATTATTAAATGGGATTTTTATGTGGTCGTAGTTAAATCTGTTTTGATTGAAACCATCCTCTAAGGGTTTTTTCTGCACTTTTTGAGCTACTATTCAAGATAAGCCACTACATCAACCAGACTCAATTTTTAAACTGTTATCAATAAATCTATAGAAAAACAGAAACAGGCAGCACCAATGCCATTTAGTTAATACAAGAGCATTCCTAACAGGGGATGATATTTAATACTATAACTGACACAAAACTTCAGCAATCATCTTCGCTACAAAGACTTGACCAGAATTGCTTTAGCAGCAGCAGAAGTTTCAGCAGGCAGAGGTTGCATCTCCACCATCAGGTGGAAAGAGGCATCATGTCTACATCATTGCATAGAAAGCGTGTTAGCTATGCAAGTAATACCATCCAGTGTACATTCGGCTCAGTGTTAAGTCAGGCCTCACCCACAGTTTCATTTACTTGACTGGATATCTGATTTTTTCTCATCATGCAAAGTTATTAAACTGAAAGCAGCTTATTTCAATTACTGAAGAACAAGCTGGTTTGAATTTACTACAAGAGATGGGTAAAGTTATAGAATCACAGAATGGCTTGAGTCGGAAGGGACCTGAAAGATTGTCTAGTTAAGTGCACTCTCAGTTACTGTGGTATAAATAAAACATGGTAAATGCATATCCTGGTAGGATCTTGCTTGCACATCCTTGCTCGATATGCTTTGCAGATTCCAAGATTTCTCAAGACACATTCAAAACTGATTGCCAGTTCTGATCCACCTCTTATACAGATTTATGAACTCTACAATGGTAGAGTTACCTGCCTCTCTTACAAAACAAAATTCTTTAATAAGGCACATAAAAAAATAAAAATCTATAGTAATTTGGTACTTGGTGTTCTGTTTGCTATCATCTCTGATAGATTTATAGATAATTCTACTATAATTTGCTATTAAGGAAGCAAGCCTTCATTTTCTAGACTCTCTTAGTTACAAAATACTGAAATGGCAAATGCAACAGAGAGCTTTTTTTGCTTAAAAAAAAAATCCAGCAGAACACTCATAATTTTCTATAATTCATGCACTAAGAGTACTTTGTAGAAGACAACTAAGATCAGCAAGATATGATAAAGCAAAACCCCCTAACTAGGTGGGTAGGTAGAGGTGGGAATGTCAAGAAATGCACATTGTCTTCTTACATATCCGTCTCTGGAGATAACACACCCTGCTTCTTCCTCTGCCTGATCACTGCCACATGTCTGGAATGAGTCAGTCTGATCTCTGATTGCTGTTACAATTTTAAAAACAGCAACAGTGGCATGAAATAGCTCTGCAATTCATGACAGAATTGTTTACCTCACTGTGCAAATTGGCAAACTTAATCATGCAGTAGTAAGTGTCTCAAACTGCCTCATATAGTATCAATATTGGATATTGATGCTTTGTTTTACAATTTAAGCACAGAGTTTACATTCCCTTGAGTATATGAAGGTTAGCAGGAGGTCTGTCAGAACAATCCTACATGTATGCTTTTAGGGCCACCTGCTGAGACAGAGAAAGCCAGTATTTCTTTCTCAAATGAAAACTTGAATTCCCAAGAACAGCATCTGCTGCATCAACATGGTAAGGAACTTTGTATTTTTCAGTTAGGGTTTGTAAAATGTTGTGTCCTCTCTTTGAAAAAAAAAGTCTGTAGGTTGTATTGGCAGCATCTGGGAAAGACTAATTCTTCATAAACAAAACCACCTTCCTCAGAGTTTCAGAGGATGTTTATACATTACCTCTTGTCCATCTGGTGTCTCTAACCCTGTAACATGCAGCTTTTAAAGCTTGTCTTGGAACTTGCTCACTGGGAGGTAAAAAGCCTACAGGGATGACGCACAGAAGGCTCAGTTCACAGTTCAGGAGCATAAGCCCACATAAATCTACAGGATTTTTTTTAATTATTATTATTTTTTATGTTATATATAAGATTTTTTCATTATGTTCTTAATATGGCTTTGAGTGTTAGACTATAGAACACTTTACCAGTACAACTGTGTAAAAATTGTTGTTGCTTTTTCACAGGGAAAGATTTGGAGGAAACAAACTGTGATGCTCAGCAAAACACTCCCGATTCTCCAGAATGTAAGGTAAGTGACAATTTTATCAAGTGTGAGATGGTCCATCAAGTGAAGTGAGCTATATCACGTGAGATTTTTTACAACAGCAATATTTAATATATTTGCTTCTTCTCTAGTTTCTTTGAAAATGTGAATATAATGTATTTGGAGAGTGTCCTGTGAAGCACTGAATTGCTTCAGCATTCATGGACTAGAATATGCCAAGTAATTCCTGGGGTCAGACTCTTCTATTATGTTTTTTCAATGTATTTTCACTATTTTATCAGCTTGGCAAGATAAGTACCACTCATACAATGCAGCCCCTCCATTACATCTTCAGAGTACTCTTAACAGTTTACAAAATTAATCCTTAGCTTAGAAAGAAAGTAGCACAGGAAAAAGATACAGAATGTCACAGCATGGGATTCTGGGGAAAATAAGTGCAATTTTAAGTGTGAAGCATTTTATACAACGATATTTGAAACCCAAGATCGATGTTTCATTCTGAAACTCTCAGATAGGGCATTTGAAAAGAGGGAAAATTATTCCAAACCTTTGGAGTATTAAGCAGCACTGACATAAACCATAATGGTTTGAATTTGGAAGGAGTAATCTCAGTTTTTTAATTATAAATTCCTTAAAAAACACAGTTGTGTCTCTTGAAAAAAAGAAGCTACTTCCATGCTCAACATACAATGTTTCTTACAAATGCAAGCATCACTTCCCTTTGTGCAAATATGTGGAAAATAATATTACTTGGAACTGAAAGCACCCACATTGGGACTGATATTTCATGGGAATACATTTCACAGTTTTCCCTTGATTGGAGTTTGCAAAAAAAGACTGTCTCCTGTTAAAATTAGACCTCCAATCTGGCAGAAAAATTGGAACAAGATTCTCACTTTTGATTAAGTCGTCACTATTACTGATTCTTCCACACCATTTAATCCATGATGGTTTATCTGTCCAATTTGCTAAAATAATTTCTGACGATGATATTTGCAACATTGGAACTAGTCATGCTGTAAGTTGTGAATGCTTCTAGGTTGCTGCTATTTCTGACATAATATTTGGCCTTCAAAAAAGCAGCTGATTTTAAAACTCAGTGAAGTACTAGGGCCAAACAGATAAGTGCATTGGGGTTGCAAGGTTAAGATTTTCATTACAGAACAATAAAAGAATGGAGCTCATAGTGCATTACCATCATGATGCAGATGAGAGTGACTTGTTTGTCAATGAAGGTGATGTATTTGATACATTATAAAAGGATTACAAAAGTATGCTTCCTTGCACTTACGAGGTTAGTTTCCCCTCCAGCAATTATTAAAGAAAAGATTATAGAAGTAAGTATGTACTATTTCATTTCTGATACATATATGCAGCCGTTATGTTAATCACTTTATATACTTATTCAAGAGAAGGTTATATCCCACAATCCACATCAGCCTGTGAGGACTATGAAGCATAACAGGATTGCAAACAAAGCACAGCCCTGAATACACTCCACTTTATACTGCATCCTTTTCTGTTGCAGGACTTCATTATTAAGATTGAACTGGAAAAAGGAGAAAATGGAAGCCTGGGATTTGCACTGGTAGGTGGAAGGAATGGCAGGGCTATCCTAATAAAAGCCATCAGCCCAGACAGCATTGCAGATCTAGATGGGAGGCTTCAAGTTGGTGACATCCTACTTAAGGTAATGCTTGTTCTTTGTTTTGGCCTACATTTTCTCCAGTTTCTCTACAATGAACGTTCTGTTCAGTATAAAGTTTGTGCAGATTAGAAATCCGAGGCTGCTTGGCACGGTAACATTTAGAAGATACTGCCCCTTCGCTCCTGGGAGTCAGAGGTCTGTTGTGGGTCTCCCCACTCCTCACCTGAAGTTCATCTTCCTGTGGGACTAGGTCTCTCTACAGCTGGAAGTGACTGTTGAGCAATCCAGCAAAGAAGCAGGGGAAGCAGCAAAGTGCAACTACTCCATAATGTAATTGCCTAGTGAGGATTACACATGAAAAAATCAGGGAAACAAGAGTTAACTGCCCAAAGCATGCATGTAACCCCTAACCAAGAGGATAGTGGGAGGAATCTATCATCAATGCCCATTAGGTATTATCAAGATAAGCCAAAAGCAGTGGAAATCAGAGCTTTTAGATCTATATTTGAAAACTTGCTATCTTAAACACCTGGTAATATAATAATTTTATTTTTTTTTTTACTCCAGATTATTTTTCTATGAACTCCAGGTTTTTCATTATTTTTGTTTGCTTTTCTATTTTTCATTTACTTCCATCTCTCCTCCATCTTTCATCTGAAGAGTGGGAGAAACAATACTCTCTTAGTGTCTCAGAAGAGATGCAGGCTATACTTTTGTGACAATCATGGAAAAAAAGGAGTAGAGAAGAGAGGATCAAGCAAGTTACTAAGATGGGAAGGGATAAGAACACAAAGTGTAAAGAAGTTGCAGAAAAATTGCTCAGAGCTGAGATATGCAATTTACAAATCTTTCTGTTAAAGGAATCTGTAATTAAATACTGTATTTTTCAGGTGAATGAGACTTTTGTGTCCGGTCTGCCACGCCAAACAGTTATAGATTTGCTGCGGAAGGCTCAAGGCACTGTTCAACTCACTGTCTGCCGAAGCACGGCTTTACACTGGGCTTATTCAGGCAATCAGAGCAACAGTATACCTTCCCCCTCAAACACAAAAGCAGAACCTGGTAAGCAGCTACATCCACTCAGTGGATATGATAAAAGTAGGATTACGTGTTGCCTGAATTCAATTTTCTTGTTATCAAAACAATTCAATATTCCTTACTTTACAGTTAGTCCTGATTCATAGCTATAGATACAAGTTCTTCACCCCGATCTGCAGATCTGTCCAAACTATTCATGACATAGGATCACATGGAAGGAATACCCAAGTGTGATGTTTAAGACCAGGAATTACGGAAGCAAAGCTGTAAAGATGCTTTAACTCAGCTTATGCTTTTAAATCATGAAGGTTCCTGGTCTGATTTTACCCAGTTATATACAACTCACTGAGGGAATCTCAGACAATTATTGACCCAGCTGCTAAAATACATTTGTCACAAATTTCACATCCCAGCACTCCTACCTTATCTTTGGGAAGCACTACACCACCTGTTCTGCCTAGCAGACAGCTCCTCTTCCTTCTGTGTTTGTTCAAATCCAGAAGCCTCTACTCCCAGGTTGATTGCTATGAATGTGAAAGCACACCCACCTGAATAGGGCAGTACTTAGATGATTAACTCTAATGGAAGAAGCTTGTGCTGCAGGCTCTGCTCTACTGAATACTCAAAATTTAAAAATTCAAGCTGGGAGTGGAAGCAAGGATATGCTATTACCAATAGAGTATAGGTCTATATTCCTCAACATTTCTTTGAACATTTCTTTGTTGCCTATGATGTGGAAAAACTTCAATGGGAAGAATATATCTTCTTCCTTAATATATCTTCTAGCCTGCTTGTTACAAATTGGAGGAGTTCAAGGATCTCATTTTTTTTGGTATCTATTAGACTGAACCTAATCCTGAACTCCTAGGCTGTATCATAAGCACTGGATGTTCCTTTACCTACTGGAACACACTCTGTGTGTTTCAAGAGCAGAGCTTTTCCACAAGGATAAGAAAGCTATGCTCAGTACCTGCCTGGAAGGAGGATGTTCATTGCCCCGCATCTATTGTAGTTTAATTCTAGGGCTAATGACGCAAGAAAAAATGAAAGTACGGTCAGTTATAAAAAGGCTAATTAAAGCTCTTGCTCTATTAAGGGCTGTGAAAATATTCCTGTTCATTTCAGTGAGACTGGCCTTTTTTTTCCTGCTCTGCAAAGTCAAGGAACTAGCTGTGAGAACATTTATTTCCATCTCACATGACACTGGTGAATTACAGAGTTGATAGAAAGTTTAAACTGTTTTCCTGGGCCAGCAAAACGCAATGGTATTATAGAAGTACTGGTATCAAAGTTAACCTATGGTATTTGTCCCTTAGCACTGCAAAGGAACAGGCTGGGCTAGGGAGGGCAGATTTACATTCTGGTTTAGGATTTTTATAACTGCTGTTGATACAGGGGTCTACTTCAGTGCATCTTCCGTCATCGTGAGCTATGCTGGCTTCTTCAGTCGTGATGTATGGCATTTGTGCTGTACTAACCCTCTCAGAACATCCATGAAAGGGACATTCCATGCCAGTTTCTGGCACTGTATCTCAGTGCCTTTTCCATTATCAAAGTCCTCTGGTGTGAGTGGCACAGAAGAAATGGATCAATATTTTCATGCTTTATAGAGGTTTCACTTTGATTTTGTTTTCTGATATGCAGATAGTGCTGAGGAAAGCCTGCAGGCTCTGCCTGTTTTCACTTTCAAGGAAGAAGACGAATCCAGCCAGAGGTGCACCAAGGTAAATTTTGAATCAGGCTTCTAGAAGTTACCAGGCAATGTACTTGTATGTTTATTTACAAACTAGATTTGCTGTAATGCAGGCAAGAACCACACCTTCTTAATGAAAAAAAGATTCATGTGAGGTAAGTGTGCTGAAATGACTGGAACTGCTAACATTTGAATGAGTCAGGGGATTCCACTGAGATAAAAGCATATGATTGTATGATACATACGCTAATTGGGCAGGGAAAGGCAGGTTGCATATACAAGTCTAGTTCTGGTACTTTCTAATATAGGAATGAATTATTTATTACTTTTACCGTTCTTTCAGTATTTTAAAACAATATACTTTAAAAGATTTCTAGTCAAGTCTCTTCTATTAATATTCATAACTCCAAGGCACTCAAACTGCTTCAAACATGGTTATCTTTTTGGATCTTAGTAAGCCTGCAAGACATTGCACATCAAATTTTACAGCGTATAACATTTCTAAGTTCGTAACTGTAAAACGTCTCCTCAGAAATGTGAGAAATACAGGCCTTCTTATCCTCCAGAACAAATGAAAAAAACAAACCCTGTTTCCACCAATACAATCAAACTAGAAAAAAAAAAATTGAAAGAAATCCTTGACATGAATCAGCTGAAAAAACCTTGAAGAGGAATTTGTTTGAGAAAGTTTTAAGTACACTGTTGTAATAGATGTTGGAACAAAAGTGTTAGAGACTCGTGAAATGTACAGCCCTTAACTGTGTCCTATGAATAGAAACTGTTTATGCTTTACTTCATAGAGCACAGTTGCCATCTACTCCAAAGATGTAGACTTCGAAAATGACAAGAGGCTAGAAAAAAAAGCAGATGCAAAAAAAGCATCAGAAAAATACTTTTCCTTGGCAAACAGAAAACAAAAATTAATATAATGTTCTCCCAGCACTGTAGTCAGTATATGTACATACCGGGTACATGAATACATGGTTAAATAGGCAGTCATTAATTTCCCTATTCTAGAGTGGAGAAATACAAGCACAATAGTAAGAAAATGATGTTTAGGTGGCAGTTACTGTGAAGATTCTGTGGGGCATTCTGTAGTTTATACTGTACAATATGCCAGGGTGGTTTCTGAGTGTATCCGGAATATTAAGCAGGGAAAGAAGAAGAAGTACCATTCTGAACTAAAATTTAAATAATTACTTATCGAGTGTTACAGCTGAGAAGGAGCCACTTCCACATACTAACGGCAGATGTCCTGTGTCATTATTTAAATGCAAGACCCAGATTATCATTCTCTATGGATGGAAAAACAGCCACCAATACTATTGCTTCTACTTCATAGAGAGGGTGATCAAGGGTGTGCCTTCTCTGTTAGTTGAGCGCTGCTTCAGCAGAGCAGCTGCAGCCTGCTTCTAACAGCTGGCATTGCTGTGTCTGAGACTAAAAAAAATAAAGAAATTATGACCAATGATTCCATCTCAGACACTGCTGTTTCCCCCTGCTAAGCGATGGGAGGTGAAAAGTAGAATGTGATTCATGATTCCTCTGATTGCATTTTCTTTATTACAGCAGAGAGGATATAACTAGCATGAACCTTTCCAAAGTTTAGTCATGCATGCTAAGCTGTAGAGATGTCTGAAGACTGTATTGTTATGAGACTCACAAATACAGCTGATGTGGCTTTTTAGTCCTAGTAGATGTTTGAATGATGAATCAAAGTTACATATTTCTGAAAGTAGAAACTAATCTATTTTCCCTTTCCTTCTTGAGTAAAGGAAACTTTTTCATCAGATGTAAGAATGTTGATGAAAGTAACTATATTCTTGATGTTTCTAGTACTGTTTTTTCACAGCTTTTTCTTATTTTAAACATGCAGGATCCAGAAAGTATACGCAATTCCCCTCAGCCAGGTCAGCTGGCTGGACAAGACCATAAGGATATTATCAGTAAGATTTCAGACAGGTAAGTCTTTCAAATGCAGTAAAGCTACTAAAATAAATAGTATAAATAGTAATTTTTATTCTTCTATTTCCAGAGCTGTCCTAACGTGGTATACAAATACACTCATGTGTCCCAGATGATAGAAATACAATTCTATTGGAATGCAGCTCCACCTGCAGTAAGAGTTGCTGAACAGCTTCCACACAACTACAAAGACAAATGAAATGGAAGCTTCTAGGTGTAACAGCTCATGCAGATATTTTCTTGTGCAGCTTTTTATATAAAGTATGTTCTTATCTCTTTGAAAAAAGAAACTAGCGCATGCAGATAATAGAGTTTTTCACTAGCTGTATTGGCAAATACTACTGTGGTCAAAATGCTACTACTACTGCTTGACTTTATATTCTTCAGAGTTCATACTGATTCTAGAAAATAGTTGCTCAAGAAAGTTAAAAGCAATCAAAAACAGATTAAAACCAAAACCTTTGTACAGTCCAGATTATCAAAGCTTCTGACACGTCCATAAAACTATTTAACTAATGCTGTTTTACAGGTCACAGGAATATGCAGAATGCGAAGGCTGCAAAAGGGAGTGTCAGCAGTCTGAGTCAGACAGCTGGAGCAATGAAGACGATGATGTGCCCCATAGGATTTCCATTCTGCCTAGAAGTAAAATTTCTTGTTTGTTTAATATTATAGGCCAGTTCCCTTGTATAGGTACACTGAGAACACCACTAATCCCTTATATACAAGCTAAGAATTTGCTCCTTGTGTCTCAAAGACAAGGGCAGTCAGGACACATCTATTACCATTGATATGAAGGCCATCAAACCTTTGCAACAGCCACAGGAAGAAGGCCTACATCAGGAGCTCTCCAGATGCTTTGGAGAACTGCTAGAAGGAAGGAACATGAGTCTGAACGTACTTAATTGAACTTAGGGAGGACAGCTCTGATGGCCATCACCCACTCACCACTGCTCTGAGCACCTCTGCTTTGGAATGCCAGTTTCAAAAGGATGAGCACCTTTTTATTATTATTTTTTGTGGGGTTTTTTGTGCCTTATGTTTTAGTTTTTAGTTGGGATTGTTTTGGGATTTTTTAAGTATTTATTATTATTATGTTACACATAATATCCTTCCCCAAAGAAATACCTTGATTATATTCAATTAGGTGTACGAACTGAGAAAATAAGAGGGAAAAAAAGTGGTTGAGTTAATTTCTCCGACATAATGACATTTTTTTCACGTTGTGCACTATTGGATAGCGCAAATAAATGACACATTGACTCAGCGGCTGAACAGAAAAAAATGAACATTATCATTTGGGTCAGAAGCAAATTTCTGGGTGCTTCCCAATGCATAATTAAAAACTGAAATTCTTAGTTTCCGCAAAAATGAATAAAATAAAAGCAGGTGGCTTATCTTACAAGAGATACAGGAAATAGACTGAATGTAGTAAAAGGCCTTTCTCATATTTGAAAGGCAATGACAAAGAAGGCTTTGAGAATTAATGGAACAAATTCCAGAAACATCCTACAAAACGTGCTTGTTATCACTAGATGAAATCAGTTTTTGAAATCATTCTCTTCTCTCCTTTACTGTTCCCTTACAACTCCTCAAAAAAAGTAAATGAAGTGCTTATAGAAAAACACAGAATGAAGAGTCAAATTTTATGTCAAGACTTTGTTCCCAGAATCACCCAATCTCACTTTATATGATAACTTCATTAAAACCTCTCGAACTGATGTGCTTTAAACACATACTGAAGCACTTTCACAGCTCAGGTGCTAAAGCCCCTCTGACACCAGGAAACAGTTTACGGAAAGAATCTGCCTAGTTGGCCCTATAGGAATTAAGCTGCTTCTGCCCCAAACAAGAATAATGTGTGAAATGAATCATACTAAGGATGATGCAGCATCCCATAGATTCTCTGAAATACAGATCTCTCCTTGCTTCTTCTTGTCGTATCAAAGAAATAAATTGCTGATGGCTCTTACCAGAAGCAAACCACAGTTATATCCCTCAGACTACTAAGTTGTGCTGGCTAGCAAACTGAAAATTATAACCAGTCTATCCTCTACTACCTGCTCAAAGTTTTGGGGTTTTATTTCACTTGATCTGGAAGGAAAGAGGTGTATGGGAAACAGCGCGCTCTGGAGTGGGGGATCTGTCTTCACTGGCATTCTCAACTAGTTCATGGAAATGCGCTCACATCCATGAGGATTAGAGAACAGAAAGTGTCTTAGACACTTAGGGAAGGCAGGTGCAAGTTGTAGCCCAGACAAAATCATAGCACTTTTGTAAGGGAGATTAGTTAAAAATAGCAGCAGTATCTTACAAGAGGAAAACAGAGCATTGCTCCTGATCATCAGCCTACAACAAACCTGTGGAATAGATCATCAGGTTTTCTTTGAGACAGCCGGCACATTATTTTTTACCAACAGTAGCCTATGACTAAAAGGACAAATTCTGCAATTCCTCTGCCTCAAGCCACTATTTTTTACCAAACAAGCTACTGGTTTTATTCTACATGGTAACAAAAGTTTTTCAGTTTTTCCAGTAGAGTAATGATATTTGTGGAGATATAAATATTTATCCGTCTTCTTAATCTGTCAAGTTTTGGATCAGAACATATACTTCAGGATGAGCTAATTAGTAAAACTGAATCCTGATTTTGGTGCATTAAAGATACTTCACTTCTTGTTCATGAAGGGAAGTGTGAGGAAAGATGAAAAGGACAGAAGATATTTTCTTGCTTCAGGGAGGAGTAATTTACAGTAATATTCCTAACAGTGGGGTGTGACAATACTAATTTTAAGGAAAGTGTTGGAAACATGAAGATGATTCCCCATGAAGATGTGGCCAGAGTCTCCTATACCAATATGAACTAGCATTAAAGTTTACGATTCTGCAAGAATAATTTATTTAGAACAGACTGTATTTAGAAACTCTATGAAGCAAGAAATGACAATATTTGAATCTGCTTCCAAATTATATTAAACGTGGTGCTAGTTGTATCCATGGTGCTGACTTATTTTTCTTTCTGCTGTGAACGTAAGTAAGCCAAAAATATTTTTTTTCCACATTTCACTTCCACAGTATAAGTACTTAGAGTACTGTAGTCCCATAGTTTTCTTAGCCAAGACTTAGCACTAGGAACAATCATAATGAAAAACTTCTTTGCTTTTTCATTGATATATAGGCAGAACTTTTGCTTCTGGAGATGAACTGACTCAGTTAACTAACTTTAAACCATCACTGACTGGAGCACGTCCAACAACCGGCATCACAGGTCTTATTCAAGGCCTTCAGTTGCGGATTGAGAATCAAGAGGTGTTAAAGGAATTTATGGTAAAGTATGATTCCTTTTTAAGGTCTGAGTGTTTAGCAGAGCTAAAAAAGTGACTTTTAGCAGTCTTCTGCATACTGTATGGGAGATCAACTTGTGTATCTTTATTGACTCCACTTTCTCAGAAAATTACTACAGCCAGAATGGGGCTTCTGCTCTGCTGTTTGGGTGATACTACAGTATTTGGATCTCTGTCTTTCCACACAGGTCAGGCTTACACTGTTCCCTGTCCAAAGATACTGCCAACATGGAATGAAAAATAAATAGCACGCAAAAGTAAAGTGTGAATCACTTTATTCTAGACCGACTTCCTCCTATTACCCTCTCAGCTCTTCTGAACATCTGCCTAAAAACTATTCTAGAAGCTGCACTAAAACAAGAAATCCATGCTGCTAGGGATGTACTAGTATTGAAACACTTAGTTGATGAAAGGAAAATGTCTCACACAATGCTCCAGTGATCTGCGAAACTCATTGCCACAAGATGCTAATAAGGTCAGGAACTTTGTGAAATTAAAAAGGAAAATGTAATGTACCTCCATAGAAAATGAAAACACATAATTACATCTGATGACATATAAATCACGAGAAAGTGTAAAATTAGGAAAGCACATGTACAGAGTATATATAACAGAGTACCCGGTTATAAACAGAGTACTCAGTTATCAGCAAATTTCCAAAGAACAGATCACTTCATAACTCTTCATCACAGTACTGGAATTTTCTGTAAAGGATGTGCTCATTACCATTTAAATAGATTCCTACCACTTTTCCATAGTAATTGCAACGTTATCAGGTTCTTTCACATGCCTTTATATCTTTGACTTTCTGAGTACAAAATCCCATAGGCTCAAGTGTATAGGATTTGCTGACTTTCCCTGAAGGCTCAAGGGCGTGTATTAATTTCTATTCATTCTATTCCATTACTGATGTAGGCATAGCACACTATGAGCTGAGTCATGCGTCTGCATTGAAACGTAAAGATCTAATACGGAAAGCACTGGTTACCAATGCCAATGGATATTTTATATGAGTAAAAGCTATAGTAACTGATGAAGATGTTAAAGAACTGCCACCTGTATTTCAGTCCATATGCACTGTATAGTGGCGTAATGAGATGGCAGAGCATTGTGCAATGCATACCAAAGAGGTAAAAGAATAAAGAAAAGTGAAGATAAATCAAAACTGTGAATTATATTAACTTGCACATTCCTGCTTCCAGCTACACTGCATTCCCCAAAGTCTGCTACGAAGTACTTAATGACCATATGATTTGTACTTAACACCATTGATGCTGTTCCCTATATATCCATCACTTTCTCAGTCACTGAAAAGTAATCGTTGATGTTCGCTACCTGTTAACAGTGCAATAGTTGGTTCTTTAGTCAGTATGTTATCCATTAGGAAAGATGACATTTGGCCAAGACAATATTCCAATTTGTTATATAGCAATACACAGCAGGGGCTGAGGATGTGGGTTGGAAATCTCAGTTGCAAACACGGGAAGTTTTGTGCAGGCTCTAGAAAATATAAAGCAATTTGAATTCCTTGCCTAGAAGTCTAGATAATGATGTACTGGTTCTCTTCTGTAAGAAATCTATTTCCCATTCTTAAGTCACATAAGGCAGTAAAGTTTGCTCCCACTGACTCTGAAAAGTTTGTCTATAAAGGATATGAACAACATGGATTGACTATTTCTCTTCAATCTAGGCTTTAGAACACGCAAAACCAACAGATGACTGCAGAACTGGCAAAGCACCAGAAAACCTGGGTAAAAACAGATATCGAGATGTTCTTCCATGTAAGTAGGCACACTAATGAGAACATATATTCAGTGTATGTTCTTGTGTTACTCATGTAACAAAAACATCGGAAAACAGAAAAACAGTTATAACACTGAGATGTATAAGGTGCAAATCCCACCACATCCTTAGTCAGAGAGCTCCACTAATAACGAAGTATGTGGAGATACTTCCAAAAGAGGTGGAGGTCACATGAGGATGTCTGCATTGCATAATATGTGATTTTCTGAAGTATCATCTTCAATGAGGCAGGACTTGTTCTGGTAGGGGGCCAGTCTTGGTGTTTTCTTCCCTCTTTCTCAAAGATAATGATCTGTCAGCAACTGTAACTTGAACTGCAATAGCAGTTCTTTAAATCTATTTAAATGTACAGCTATGTCTACTGCTTGTGACACAGTGGAATTCTGAAAAGTACAGTGGAAATCAGGGACTTATGTAGCTCTTGGAAATAAAAAGATTCTTTCAGAAGTATTTGAAAGCATAATATCTAACTAGAGCTTTCAGCTTCTCAGCTCTGATCTGAGTTAGAAATAAGATTGATCACAGATGAGAAGTCATTTTAGGAGGAAGATTTGAGTCCAAGAGCTGAATGACTGCTGCTAACAAGGATTTCTGAAAAATTTTATAGTGCCCAGTGATTCCCTGAGAGGTATCATGACAGTAGGAGAACATTTTCTGGACCCTTGATGTATTTCTAAACCGCAGCAGGAGGACAACACATCCAAAATTCAGACCAGTTACCTGTCTATATTAGTGGTACACGATACATCCTCATAACTTTCCCATTTTTTAACAATACCTAGTGACAATGTTCCCATGCCATACATTAAAATCAGTATTGGATACACTATTTTGTATCACTGCCAAACAATTTTATTAATTAGAAGGCTCGTCAGGGTGTTACACAAGAACCTTAAGAGAAATAAAACTGCAGTGAACCACACAATTGATCTGTGGAAATTCCTATTAGCAGTGATTAATATTAGTGCTACTAGCCAAATGTATTCTAAAATCCAGAGGTATACTTTTCTGTTAAAGGCTGAGGTTCCCCATCTGCTGAGTTCTAGAGATGGTAGAACTGTTTCAGATCTACAGCTTAAATAGTAACTTTCTGTTTCTGTACAGATGATAAGACTCGAGTTCCTCTAGGAGAAAAGAATGGCTACATTAATGCAAGTTACATTAGAATGAAAGTTGGAGAAGAGGAACATTTCTACATTATAACTCAAGGGCCCCTGCTATCCACTATGGCTGATTTCTGGCAAATGGTCTGGGAGAATGAATCAGATGTGATTGCCATGATGACAAAAGAAGTGGAGCTAGGGCAAGTCAAATGTCATCAATACTGGCCTGAACCTCCCCGTGACTCTATAGACCTGGATAATTTTCAACTCAGGCTAGACAATTACCAGATTCTGGAATACTTCACAATTAGAACAATAGTAATGATCAACAAGCAGGTAAGTTGAGTAGACTTAATATATTTCGGTATGATGAAATTAATTGGATATTTTACATGAGTAAATACTCAATAGTATAGTTTGCTTCTTCTGTAATATTGGCTCAGTATTTTTCAGGAATGTAAAAATCCGAATAACAGGTATGAAATTAGGGTTAATGAGATGCTGCTTCCTAGCTCATTGCACAATCAATAGATCCAACATTACACAAATATGGACAAAAATGCCCCAAAATTAGTCCTTTAATAGTGACCAAGCTGGTGTGTTCAGTTTTTTGCAAAATTGCTCACTGTTGTCATCAAATACAATCAGTAAGGGCTGCCAGAGTGGATTCATATTCTGTAATGGTGGCTGGAAGGACAGAGGAGAAGGTATTTTTCATCCTACAGTTTAGAACAAATGATACTTCTTTCATCCAAGATAAGATATGAACTCACACAAAACTACAAGTCTAGCAGCAGATTTTTAGAAACCTAATAAATACAGAATCCATGTGTAATAACATGGAAATTGAGGCAACTATAAGTCCATCAGTCTTGCCTCAATATTTAGTAGAGAAAAAAATTTCTGCAGAACATATTAATTACTGAAATAATTAAAAGACTCATGCTTGTGCAGACTAATTTGGTGTCTTTTTCCATCAAGAAAACAATTTCTCTATATGAAGAAAACACAATTCACCTTATGTCACTGAGTATGAAGCACAATTAAGTATTTGATCTGAGTCTTCACAAAAGATTACCAAGATGGGCCATTGCATGTGATTGTTTCAATGAACATGGTATGTTTGCTCTGTTTGACTTGCACCAGCATGAAATTACTACAGGATGTCACAGGTTTACTACAACAGAAATTCAGACATGCATTCAAATTCTTCCAATGGTAAAACTCCAGGTAGTTCTTTTGTATTCAGCTTACCATGTTTTGGTAAGCTGGCAACGACAAGCACTGTCCCAGGACCATTCAATTAACAATACCCCATATTTTATCTAGATGATGATTACTCTTGTAAGCACTTTTTTAGTTAGTGTGTTTTGTGTGTTAGGGTATCTAATCAAAAATTGTTCTTTTACATCTGGTAGCCAGAATACCATTTACAATCTTACTGTCATGGCTATCATACTGCTACTCTTCTCTTACTGCAGCTTAGATCAGTTACAAAAACAACTTTAGTAAACAGTACTGGAATGTTCTAATTTTAAAAATGTTTTTATTTTTTTTTCCTTTCTAACCAACAAATAACCACATCTTTTGGGGGCAACAGAGTAACTTCAGTGTCTCATCAAAATTATATGAAGTAAATTTCCTAAGCCTGTGTCTTCTGAGTGCATTTCTGAAAACTTGCAAGACACCTTAATAGGAGCAAGTATGAAAAGGTGAAGAATTGTAGAGTAGACAAACAATTGATTAAGAATGAGGCTGAAGGAAAGTTTACCAACGGAATTCCTTGAAAATTGGTCTTGGGATTGATCATATTTAACATTTTTTGTCTTTCTCTTCCAGACAAAAGAGAAGCGCATTGTAAGCCATTTGCAGTTTACCACTTGGCCAGACCACAATACTCCCAAACTGGCTGAAGAGCTTGTAAAATTTATTTTTTACATGAGAAAAGCTCATAGTACAGGACCTATTGTTGCTCACTGCAGCACTGGCACTGGAAGAAGTGGGGTTTTGCTGTGTGTTGAAGTTCTGCTCAGCTATATAGAAAAAGACTTGCGTGTAAGTATCAGACAGGTCACAATTAAGTATTACAAACAGGTATGGATGTCAACAACATGTGGAGGTATCTTAGACCAGTGTAATTCCTGGTAGAGTTCACCCCAACAAAATGGAATAAACCCAGCTTTTGTTGCTTTAAACAGCAACGATAATAACTACAAATACACTATTTGTAAAAGAACAGAGTCACAGATTCTCCATCTGAACATACTGAAATCTTTCTTTATAACTTGCATGTCAACAAAACAAAAACTGTTCTCTTCTCATAGTTCAACATCAAGCAGATAGTGAGAGATTTGAGAGATCAGCGTTTTGGCATGATCCAAACTAAGGTAAGTTCTCAATATTCAACTAGATGATGATTTTTAAAAGCCTCAATTAGTAGTACGTATGTTTTGATAAATCTAGAGCCTAAGGCATAATTTTTGCCCTCTCATTTGAGGAAAATAGGCTTCTGGGCAAGTGGTGTCTAGATTTAATATGAAAGATCTATTCATTAATAACTTCTTGAAATAAAAGCAAAGCACCAATGTAGTACAGATAGCACACACAGCCCCCCACGCCCAACTCCACCCCTTCTTTTATTTTCAGGCGAAAAGAAAAGCAGGGATCAACAACATAACTGGTGAGATACCATAAGCTCTGCCTCGAAAAACTGCAGCCCTCAGCTGAATTCTTGATGAGTTATCACTATATCAGTAAACCCTTCTACTGTTGAGTTAGATTTACCCATGGAAAGAGTTTTCACACAGGAAAAAAGACAAGATGCCTCTAACTCAATTTAGAGCAAATAGGTGGTCAGAAGAAAAAGCAAGACAGGACTAGGATAAATTCTTCCTATAGGCAAATATTTTAGCACATGTTTTGATATAGTTTTCTTTGGGATTATACCTGAGCAAGTGATTAAAATTAAGCAGATAACCTTCACTGACCTAAATGAGACCTGAGCGCACACTTATAGTACTGCACCGAATAAGAAAGTGTTCCTGAACATTTACGTTCAATGGAACAAAAAGAACAAGGATGCTCTTAAATATCTACGGTTTTGTATCCATTTTACAAAGATGCTGATGTTATACACAGCACTTCAGCCAGTCCATCCTTTTTTTTTGTTTAGAGTTTGTGTTGAATGTAACCAGGTGTTTCACATTGGTGTCTCTGTGTACAGGATGAGTATTTATTTTGTTACGAAGTGGTGCTGGAAGTCCTTCAGAACCTTCAAGCAATGGATTCCCACTGACTGCAGTATGACTCTTCCCAGTTGCTAATCCCCTTGGACTTCAGGGACCACTCAGCAATTGCTTTAAAGAGATGTCAAGCCAGAACAGACAAGTGTTCTACTACTTGCTTTGTTAGATTACCCTGATTTCTAAGACATTTCAAAACCTCACTTAACATGTCCTGAGTAAGTCATTTAAACCTTGGCTCACAGTTTGGAGAAAGAGTCAGCCAGCACTGCAACACTGCTGTTAAATTGCCATGGACAATTTGTGTGTTCTGTAACATATTAATTGTTAGGTGAATATTTTGGGACTGTGACAAGACGATAGCAGTCTTTGGAATTAGCTTTAATTTTCAGAGGGCAACTCTAAAGACCTGCTGGCATTGGTGGAAGATTAGTTGTTCCTTTATGTATTGTTGTGCACTATTGGTTTCTGGACTGAAAATCAGTATTTTCTACAGTAGTTATGCTTTTGTGTGGAAGCACTCAATTTGTTTACCTCTCGTTGCTTGAACAATATAGAACCATTTCTGGTCATCACTCCACCTCAGAAATTTATGCCGCCATAGATATCTCAAATCCAGAAACTGACAGAAAAATAGAATGCCTTTAAACCCTACTTGGTTCTCTTCAAAGCAGGAAGAGTGTTCTAAGAACTGGATGGAATATTAATTTTTCCCAGCAATAGGAACAGCTGGAGATAGCATCAGGATTCTTTCCTTCTGCATCCACATAAAAAAGGAATGCAACACGAAGCCAGATGAAATGACTGGGTGTGCATTGTGGCACACATAGACATTTCATCTTCCCCTGGTCCTTGCCATTGATTAACTACACTGTAATTCTTATCTAGGATCTGAACCAATCTATGGGAAGTCCCACAGGTTTCAGTAGGAGCTAAATCAGATCATTAAATTAAATAACCCTCTGAACAGATTCTTTCTCTTGTAAAAAGTGTTTCTCTTAGTGTGAGTTTGAGTGGATTTGAGCAGAAATCTACTGTTCAAGTTTGTAAGATTGTATTTGTTTCTATAGTACTACTTCTAAGTCCTTTATCTAGAAGGTGATGTACACGGAAGTGAAGGCATTAGATGTGCATTGGGAAACTAACTTTTAAACATAGGAAATTATAACAGCATTTAACTGAACTGTACATATTTTTAAAACTTCTTTGATTTCAGGAAAGGAGACAATATTAAGAGGCATTTTAATATAAAACTGCAGTAGAAACAAGACAATAAAATAGCTGTTTCTTTTCATTACAAATGAGAGGTTTATGGCTCAGCGAGAATGAGAGATTACATAAAAATTAAAAGCATGACTTCTAGAAAAAGCCAATCTAATACAATTTTAATTAAAGCCAAGGACCATTTTTTCTTTCTGCCCTCACACAGTCTGCTGAAAGTCAGGAAAAGACAGAAATGATATCTATGATATGAGCCAGATGCTAATTTGAACATAGTGATAGAGATCCAGGATAATGCTAAACTGGTGGAGTAAACCTGGATTTACACTGGAATAAACATAACCAAAATTCAATGTTTTCTCTTAAATTCATTGAATTTGAGCCTTCCAAGAGGCATTATTCTCCAAGCATTCTGCATTTACTATCTTTATGTTGCATATAAAGGACTATTTGCACAGTTTGGTCAAGTGTCATCAGCCAAATTTTTGTTCACCACTTTGCAACCTTCGTTTGGTATTTGGCCTTTGATTTTAATTACTGCGCGTGTACTACTATGCAATGAATGCACTACACTGCATGTGAATGCACAATTCTGCACAATTTCACTTTTTGTACCACAACTTTAAAAAGCTTCTCAGTGAAAATATTTATGTACTTTATGCAAAGATGCGGTTTTTGTGGTTTAGCACAACAATTTCGGATTTAGAAGACAATCTTCATGGCATTATTTATTCCTCCACATTTATGCATCATCTTTGCAGCTATTTGACAGAAGTGTTTGCTGTTTGACAGATCTTTTTTTTTCCTGTTTCACAGGGATATTAAAATGATTTCTGAATACACTGCATTTCATTTTAATTTATTTTTATGAAAAAGCAGCTGTAATACTTTACTACTAACCAGTATGAGCTCTTGGGAAATTATTTTATTGATTGGGACTTATATTTAAACTTGTTATAAGGCAGATTTTTTGATGATGGTACCTGTTGTACATTCCCCTAAAGGAGGTGGTTACTGACCTCTGAAACATTGTGCCATATCCCATGTTCTTGTCCTTTAGAAATATAATAATTAAATGCTTTTAAACAGATACTGTGGTTATGATCTAGTCCTCTAAGGCTGCTAGCAGAGTGAGATAAAAGTCCTTTTAGATAATTTGTAATCTGTTATTTAACAAAGAAACTTTCACTCCCAGAAAACCTCAGGGCCTCTCAAACCAACTATGAGTGGAGTCAAATAGACACAATTTACCACATGCTGGGTGACAGGCCCTCCATCTCTCACAGTCCCAGAATGATCCTATAGAGCAAGTCACTCGATCCACAGCCTGAAAACAGTTAAAAAAAACCTGCAGACTTGCAAGTGTTCTGCACATCTCTGAAGCTAAAGGCTGGTCCCCTCAGTACTAGTACTGCTTATGAGCTTCACTGCTGACAGTCAGCCTAGACAGCAGATAAATTTTGAAGAGGGAAGGACTGAAATGATAGACACACCTTCTTCCTACAATAGACACCATGTTTGGAGAAATAAACAATGAGTCATCAACAGAAAGTGCTTAGCAGATGTGGCTGCTGTACATGTTCTCTTGGAGCTGCTAAGCGACCATATGCTCTCAGCTTCCCCTTTAAAGGCAGGATTCAGGGATTCAACTTCCAGCTCTGCTGCAGGCTGCCTGAATAGCCAAGCCATTTAAACAGTATTCTCTGCACTTCAAAGTTTTCTTCTTGTACACTGCACTACTAGGATACACTCATATCCTTTCCACGTGGGGCCACTGAGCTCAAAGAGTAGATAAACTGAGCACAGGTAGAAGACTGTTACAAAGCATTTATGAATAGAGGAATCTGGCTACATTTAGCAGCTCATACACTGGTTTCCCCCACACATGACACAAGTCAGAGTCCTACTTTTGTTTTCTTTATTCATGTAACCCTCCCGCGGAGATCAAGACTCCTCGATGTGCATTTATTTGGAACAAGAGATAGCCCACTCCTTAAAACGTTCACACTACTTCACAAGTCAGGCTAAACTGGAAAGAAAGGAAAATCTACATTTCAGTCACAGGGAAGTGATTTGTCCAAGGTTACAGAGGTTGTGGAAAACTTGGAAACTAAACCCAGATGATATAAGTTCTGATTCTGTGTCTACATAGAAAAGTATCTTTCATCAGTCAGAAAACAGGATCCTACTGCTCTGGCCCACTTCTGATATTATTTAGCATATGAAGCAGAACGGTACAGAACCTCAGCCTGTGCCTGTGGTCACAGTCCTTACATCAGAAGTGGCACTGAGATCACTATCTGAATTTCTAAATTGTGTTACTCTACCACATAGTTGTAGACTTCAGGACAAGCCGAAGTACAAATGTAAACAAAAAGAACACATTTGTCGGAGGCAGTGCCTGCCAGAACACGCATTCAAAATGAGTAAACACCTGCTAGTCCTCAGATTCATACTGTAGCATGAAAAGTCATCAGTGATTATCTTCATATTCTTCTACATTTGTATTCTTCCATACTTCAGAGAGTAGCTCTGTCAACAGAACAGCAAATCTTGTCATCTTACTCTGGGGAAGTGACAGTTTTACCGCCATGGAGACTGTTGCTAAGTTTTTTATGTATACCATTTTATCCCAGTTTAAAAGCAGGTGTAGCAAAGACAACCATCTTATAGTTATTAAGTTACAAAATCATGTGAGTAGGGAGAAAACATTGTCCCCATTCTTTCCTTTAACACCTTCTTTGAGTTACTTGGACTCAGGACTGCTCTGGACTGATGGTTCTATGTACTCTACTACCCTATCTACAATGGCAAGATACCTTAAAATAGCCACACACACAGAAATAGGTGCTGTTGGCTACAAGAACATTGTCAGGTTTGAATAATTGACTTTAAAACTAACATGTATTTTTAGAACTTTTACTAATATAATCAGGCTTCCTTTTAATTTTCTCAGAAAGGCTGAGAGATGAGTCAGTAAATTTTCTCTGTCTTTTCCACTGGAGTTTAAGGCCTTAACTGAATAACAGAATCTTCAGTGATAGAACAAATACAGTAAGTGCCAGTGCAGCTAGTACTGGAAAAGAACAGCAGATGCTGCCATCTAAGGGCAAATCACCACTGCCACAGCAGGAATCGAAATCAGTCACTCATTGGCCCAGAATCAATCCATGAACTTTTCTGGAGGTTCACTCAAAAGGGTTCCCAAGACGGGCTCGGCAGGATGCGGTACCGGCCAGGCAGGTGCTGCGTGCTGCTGGCAACTGTGCAGCCATAATGCTGCTGGTCCTACAGGTACTGAAATAATCAGAATGAAGTACTCACTCAGCATCAGGAAAGGGTATCTAGACATATGACAGGTTCTGTCCAAATCTGACAAGACCCTAACTTACTAAGAAATTTGCTCTTGACCTTAAAGAAGGGGTGATTTTGGAATGAAGCATTCTCTTAATTTACTGAAAATTTTGAGTAATGGGAAATCTTCCTGGAGTTTTACAAGGACACGGAGAGCAGCTGAAATCTAATTTGTCTGGGGTATAATTAGTTTAAGATAATCCCTGTAAACTGATTTTTTTTTGTCAAAAATGTTGCAAATTCATCTGCAGAATAAGGACTAGAGATAGTGTCACCCTCATATGTCAATACTGATTCAGATAGAGGATGAGATTCCATCAAACAGCTGCATGTCTACTGAAATTAGGCGAGAGTATTTTGGTGCCTAATAGCATAAGAGAGTTGCTGTTTTAATACCACTTACGGACTGATCAAGGCCTAACAAGCCAATATGGGAGTTTAAGAGAAGATGCAGAGTCTGGAATATCTCTTGAATGTCAGTCTGTAAGATTTGCCAGTCACTAGCTCTACTTTTTAGCTAGTCTTAACTTCATCTTTCTATGTGTAAGTGGCTTCTGTGCATAGCTCTCTCCCATAGGAAGTAAGTGGCTGTTTGGAATTCATTGCCCCTACTGCACGGCACCAGATACACATGCACACCTGAGGGACAGTGAACTTTTTGTGATGCTGCTCTGAAATTTACAGCTATTCATCTTGCCTAAACCATTCAAAACTAAGAACCAAAAACCAGCTAAAATGTCCGAAAGCAGTACACCCTCAACCAGGTGACAGACACAAGGGGCACTGTATAGTTTGCTGTCCGGCACCCCAGCTCATTACACAACTGAGCAATTAACAGAATCTGCCTGTGCTCCCTCCTTGCATTTGTTCTCTTGAGAGATGACAATTTCTTCTTCTTCATGTTAGTATGGATGCCTTCACCAGCCTACAATGCCACAGGAGCAGGCTGATAGTGGATGCAGGCTGCCAACAAATTATGCAGGAAATGAGGCAGACAAGGGAGAATCCCACCTTTCGTTAACTCCTTGTAGTAATGTCTTTTCTTTGTTCTCATCCTTTGCCAAATCACAGAATAATCTACACTAAAAGAAGACATCCATTCACTCCTCAGCCTAAGACATAGTAATGTGTGTGTTTGTGTGTAAGCGCAGAAGATGCACATATGTAACTCTGCTCTCTACAGAACAGAATCAAAAACATTCAACTAAATGTCCCTTTACAGCTACTAGAGATTTTGTCAGTGGGGATTTTGCCTTGATTCTTGGCTGTGCTTTGTGTAGCAGACTCTTTCGGCCCCAAAAGATGCCATGTGTGCAGCATAGTGGTAAACATGGCTTTTTCTCTGGGTATGGACTTAACAGCTTATCATTGTGTCATAATAGTACCATCAACACCTCAGTATCAGCAGAACTGTTTCCAGCTCCAGTGCTGTTCAGTGAAGCTAAAATAATGAGCTTACTCAACACTAAACTCCAAAGACTCCATCTAGTCTGCTATGTTAAAGGCCTAAGTAGCTTTAGGCTCACGCCCTGAGCTCCCTGCGCTCATGTAAATGACCACTAACTAGATGAGCTTTCAGTAAGGGCCCCATCTCCGTGTAGTTTCGTGTTTGTATGAACTGGGGCAAGTGAGGGCAAGCAGAGTACTAGCGGGAGGAATGGCAACATTGATCTGTCAGAGGGGAAAACCACCCTGTGAGGATATGTGTGATGGGTCCACTGGAGTGAATTAGGTCACCTAGTGCTGTCATAAACAACAGGGCAAGAGTTCATACAATGGCAAGCAACCTCCCATATGAAGGTCTTTGGACAATTAGCTCCGCTAATTAGGTTACCAGTAGTGATACTTCACATCATGACATCACTGCAGAGACGACTGGCATGAGGAGGCAGGCAGAGGTCTGAGGAGCTCAAGGCAGGCAACCTGAATCCTTACAGAGAAAATCTTTCTCCTAAGTAGCTAAGAGGATAACTGCTTTGGACTTGATGTATTTTAGCCTGAAAATCCACCCTGCTTTGTCCTCTAACCTGACTCTTTATTACTAGAGGATGAAAAGATAAATAGGCTGCAGCAACAGGCTGTGATTATTTAAACTTACCAGCGACTTCAAAGTCCCAGTTCAGCATTCTACAAGGGGAGCTGAATTTCAGGAAGTGCTGTGTATCCACATTCTGGATTCTCAGTAGTAGATGGCTCTGTGGTGTAGCCTTCACAATTGCTTCTGAAAACTTTGACCATCGTTGTACTGATTTCCTTCTTCTATATACATCCTTTCCCATTACAAATCCTAAAAAGGGATGAAGGAGGAAAGAAGATTGATTGATAATATTACAGAATCTTCCCCTTTATCAAGAGACTCACAAAATCCTTTGCACATGCAGGGAGTCCTCTGTCTTTCAGGGGACATATTGTTCCAATATCCAAAAGACATTGGGAGAAAATTTTGTTGGTTATTTGCTCGATCTTGTGAAGCTGCACAAATGCTGTACACAGCTAGATCCAAAAAGTACACTTGCAAAAATGAGAGCAAAAGCAATAGTGCTTATGTTTATAGGATTAAAAAGATGTAGTAAAAGTTGGAAAAACTCATTCACATACATCTGCATGCAGATCAAATGGGATAATTCATTTGACGTTGAAGCAATCAATTTCCTCTTTTCTTACCAGAATTAGCCTACATACATCATTAACTTCACTAACTTCCCTTTCACTGAAGTTTTGTGCCCGTTGTTGGATCCACACCTGACCTAAATGCAGGGCACACACACCTAACTGCTCACAAGCGAGTTGCTGAACATACCCACAATGGTACTTTCCAGGCTACGACATATACGTACTTTGTACGAAGTTTAAACACGATGGGGATTGGTTATACCACGGGGCCTGGGAACTGCATCATCTGCCTTTTGTACTGATATTCTGACCAGGCTGATAAAAAGATAGCATTTACACGGCTGCAAAAATCCAATGACAAGTTCCTTCTGCTCTGTTGTGTCTCATCAGCGTTTCAAGCCCTTTAAACTCTAAACTATATTGCGATCAGTATGCAACATTATACCATCATGTTTTGATTTTGTACTCTCATGATTCTGAGCATAAAATCAATATAAATTTTTGTGGCTTGTTTCGGGGGAATATTTTTTAAATTTGTTTTTATAAGGTACTTGAGAGTGAAAAGTACAAAAAGCTTGTGATCCTTCCAGTTCCCACCAGATGTCACCAAGCACTCAACGATCGCTGGAATCAGGGTGTCCTGCTTGAGTGTCAGTCATGTACAGTGTCTTTCCCTTTTAAAGAGAACAGGGCAAAACATCAAAGGTAAGGAGCTGAGGACAGAGCCTTTCCTTGTGTCAGTGGATGAAACTGCTGAATCACTACCAAGCCAAAGCTGCTGTGATTTCACTGTTGTTGGATAGTTTAATCCGAAAAAAGTCAATCTCCCTTCACTTACTACTAGGGAACACTACCATCATGGTTCTCCTCCTGCCCAGTGCTTCAAATACCTGGTAGAGCCAGCAGGAGATACAATAACATGCACAAGAAGGACATTCGTGTTAAGGCTACAGACTTCGAGGTGAAGTGGCCTGCCTAAAACTTAGGGAGTCATGAGCTAAACTGGGCACTGAAGTCAGCTTCACATACCCATCTTGAAAAGCACTTGCTTTTCAAGGAAGTGGTTCTCTTCTAGAAGTTTTACTGAGCACTGAGCATTGTGGTGTCTTGTACAGAACAAATGCACGAGGTCTCACTACTCAAATATGCATTTCCCAAGATTGAGCCAGCTTGCCAAGAGGCTCTCCTCAATGCATCCCAACTGGCTGAATAGCATTCCTAAGGCTCTGCAATCAGAGGAAATGTTACAATGCCTCAAAGAGATTAGGTGCGCAGAGTAAGCAACATGAACAGCAATTGACAAATACCCAAGACATATGTTTCAGAATGAAGAGCTGAAATGGAAACAAATAGATTTTAATGAGAAAGGAAGGAAATGCACCGTGAATCACAGACATCCATTGCCCTGGAATAGCATTGTCCCCTATGGCCCCAGAACAAACATGAAAGGCACACATTCCACAAGGTATTGTTGGGGCTGGCTTGACTATGGCAGCTTGGGCTTGTATAGCATCTTTCACAAAGGGTTTCAAATCATTTCACTTCTGAGAGGCTGGTAGGATTATTCTGGGCTTTTTATAGACACTGAAGTATGTACTGAGACAAAATGACTTGGCCTCACGGTGAGCAGCTCGCAGAGCTGGGAACGTGAATCCCGATCAGCATAAACAAGCCTCTGGCCTAGTGCATTATTTCTGCAACCACGCTCCTAGGGAAGCGTGGCAGTTGGTTTCTACCACACCAGCTCTCACAAATGATATTGTAATGAAGAGATCCTTGTCGATAAGAATAGCAACATTTGTTTGTCTTGGGTAGCTGGAAGTAGAGTGCACATTGCTCAGTACAATGTATACAGCAACTACGGGCATGCAGAAGAACAGAGTTTGGTGTCCTGACAAGGTGACAACATCACAGGGTGATTCAACTCAGGAGTTAGTCTTATATTTTTTTTCTGTGAATTAGCAGGTCAAGCTAATCTTGCCTTCTGCCCACTGCAGCTATCAGTGTTACGTTTTCTTCCTGCCTACCAAAATAGCTTCCAATCTAGAGCTGAAATATCCTCATTTTTAAGGTGGGAGTTATCTCTAGGAGTTGTGTATATCTTTTTTAAATAGTTCAGACTGCAGACAGAACACACACAAACCATTCACTGCTCCATGATTACATGGTCCCCAGTCCTGCTTCCTGAGGAGGAGAGGGGAACTGCAGTCCCAGCCTGGGCTTTCTCTCCACAGTTTTTCCCTATATCAATGACAATGATCTATACAGTTATAACAAACTTCTCTTCTTCGGGGAACTTCTCTTTTTCCTCAGCTGGGACAATGACTAAATACGGCATCACGGCATTTCCAAAGCTTCATTTTCCAACAGAATAAGTTTCTCTTCCTGCCATAAACATCTTGCTTTGACAGGTACACAGAAAGAACCAACATTCGAAGAGCAGGGTGGACATTGTAACCCCTCCCTTTCTGGTACAGAATCAACTTATCCTTCTTTACTCCCTCCCATCAGCACTCATCATCATGCATGCCCAGGACAAATCCTACTTACAAACAAATGAATAGAAAGTAACTATGGGACTGGAAGCACAAAACTCTGCCACTTACATAATGCTGCTTCTCTCCTCCACTAAAGACAGAGAAGATCAGAGCTGACACAGTGCCTTGGCTTGCACACCAGCTAGCCTTGTTCCATTTGCGGTGCAGCCCACGCTATTGAACGCCCACTCCTTCTGGTACCTAAATCAGCTAGGCGTAGTAATTCTCACAGCTGTCAGCTCTTTTGTAGCCACCTCTTAATTATTTTGCAGCTAGCTGGAAAGTTATAGAATAGAATCCTAGAATCACTATGGTTGGAAAGGACCTCCAGGATCATCTAGTCCAACCTTCATTCCAGCATCCCTAACCACTAGACCATAGCCTCAAGTGCCACATATACTCGTCTCTTAAACACCTCCAGGGATGGTGACTTAACCACCTCCCTGGGCAGCCTGTTCCAGTGCCTAACCACTCTCTCAGGAAAGAATTTCTTCCTAATATCCAATCTAAACCTCCCCTGGCACAACTTGAGGCCATTTCCTCTCGTCCTATCATTAGTAATTTGGGAAAAGAGACCNAAGATATTAAACAAGACTGGTCCCAAAACTGAGCCCTGAGGGACACCGCTTGTGACTGGCTGCCAACTGGATTTAACCCCATTTATCACAACTCTCTGGGCTCAGCCATCCAGCCAATTTCTAACCCAGCGAAGAGTCCACCTGTCTAAGCCACAAGCCGCCAGCTTCTCCAGCAGAATGCTGTGGGAAACGGTGTCAAATGCCTTACTGAAGTCCAGGTAACCACCTTTGGGGCTATTGGAAGGAATTCAAGTCACAAAGCATAAGGGTAGCAGGGTTCTGATCAACTGAACAGTAACTTCTAATCTAAAAGGCCTGTATTATGACTCTTTTCTTGATCCATTTGCCTTCTCAAGACTGTTCGTTTTCTCATCTTTTAATTATAGCTCGTCATTTTTTCCCAATTAATAAAAAAAGAGATTAAGGAGAAAGAATGAAAAAAAAAAATCAACAATGAATTTCAAAATGCATCTGAAAAGTCAAAACCTCTAGACAAAACTGCAGAGATGACCAGGAAAAATTCTTGTTTCCAAGCAGTTCAATAAGCAATTTGAGCCAGAGATTATTTTAATTCCCCACTAGAAAAAGATTCCTTAGAGGGCAACTAATCTTAAATTGCAATAATTTGGAATTGGATCTTGAATTGAACAATCTTGAACCAGAAAAAAAAAGAAAAAAAAATTAATGGAGAGAAATCAGTTTCCAACATCACAGCCATGTCATGCTCCCAGAAATGGGTGCACTTACTATAGCTCACATATAACTTTGGTCCTGCTGTAGAGAGGCACCCTTACCTGTTGTCCAGCTCTACTGCAAAGCAAAACAGCAGATGTCATCTGGCTCCTTAATTGCATCAATGGTCCTTGCTTGCCTGTGTGTACTTTCTCAACTAAGAAATGAGTCTCACAGCTGTTGATCATAGAAATCTCCCTCTAGTGTAGGTTTGTGGTTTCTCCCTGTCAAACAGTCATAGTTGCATTCTAGCCTGTGTTTAAAAAATTGCTAATGGGAAATACTTCCACACCCAGTGGCTGATTACTTGCTCCTTCAGAAGTAAAATCTTGTTTTTATTATGAATGCTCTATCTTTTAACTGTTAATTTCAAGGGATGGCAGAAAGACCTAAAAGAGACAAGGGAGATCCTACAGTACCTATAGGTACTGCTCTTACTATGCTTTTGCCCGTTAGACCCTGCATGTAAGTAACTGACAATCAAATTTTAAAACTCAGTTTGGTTTCCTTTTGACTCATGTCTAAAAATCTAGAATATGACAAATGTGATAATTCACTGAACTTCTTTTAACTCCCTATATTCCCTATAAGGTTCAGTATTGCTGGCATCAAATACTGAAAATAAGAGGCCTTTCTTAAAACCTTTAACAATAATTTAAAAATAAGTATTTGTTTTTTTCAATGAGGTGTTGGATTGGTGTTGCAGTTGTTTTAGATAACATGTTCAGATTTTCTTCCCCAGCCCCAAGCATTTTTTACTTCATAAGCACACAACTCCATGAGTTGGGTTTCCAAGGACAGAAACAAACACAAGTGTAGTAGGACTTACTTTTCAAGCACAAGACTTAGTGATACTGACAATTCCTATGTGGTTCCAAAAAGAACCGCACACTGGTCATGGGTTGTAGGAAGTTTCTTGCTGGCAACCACAAGTTCAGAGGATCTGCTCTCCTTCCTGTCCAATCCCTAAAAAGGAAAAAGACATAAATATAAATATTAACTGTGATGACATTCTTTGAAGGAAACGTAACAGATTAGCAGGTATGAAAGAGGCCGTGGTGTTCTTCAGAAGGCTCCTCAACTTGAATTATGAAAGGCATTGCAGGTCATACATACTCCAACTTCAACACAGCTGTTGTGAGCATCTAAAATGACCTGCATAATACAGCCTGGAGGGTCAAAACCCTTCATTCAGATCCATAGTTTAGAGGTAAACAATGATATAGATTTTAGGGGTAAACACTGCTACTCTGTTCTTTTTCAGTCCCTCCCTGGACTTTTGAGATGCTTAAAAGCCAGAAGCTTATGAACCATACTTCTGTCCAGATTTTAGCTCAGCTGTCTCTCCCAGTACAAAACAAAGTACACTGAGCGCTGACAGTCCCTCAGTTGCCCACCTTATCTGAAAGAGGATCACTCTAATTGGGATATCTGGCAAGCTAAAAGTAGCAGCACAGTGCTGGAAGTGAGAAAGGCAACACTGAGAAATTAAGTCATTAGGTTCCTGAGCACAGCTAGTTGCCTTCAAATCCCTGAGAGGGTTAGGGTGTGGGGAGAGGTATAAATTGCTTGTTTCAAACTGTTCCTATTAACAAGACATTTCATTTAAATTGTACTTAGCACCTGCCTCCAATTACCTGACTTCAAGGCCCATGCGTGACAGAAGCTGGAGCTCTGATTAAATCCATGCTTCGTCCTAGTGAGCCATTAAGCCAAATGAAGGCTCACTGCTCCTTTGAAGGAGATCATTTGTCTTCATTAAAAGTGGCCATCCTTGATTGCCCTGACAGGAACATCTCCCTGCAAGATAATAAGGTCTGTTATTGTTGAGAGGTAAAATAATGTATTGCAGTCCCCTAGAGAGTGATTTGTATTTAGTAATGTTCTCACAAATTACTGTACGCTGATTAACATGTGACTGTGACAGGCAGCGGAGTGTGCTGCTTATTATGGCCGTTCACACCGGCCACCCGCCCTCCTCACATCATTAGATAGCAACGGAATGCCTTGGATCTGCCAGGGCATGATGAGCAGAAACTTAGCAGGGCTGTGAAAACCTCACTAATCACATCTCTGATCAGGTCCTAATCTTCAGCCCAGATACAGAAGACTACACAGAAGTCACCTTCTTTACTAATAATATAACTATAGTACTTCATATTCTCACCACTGTGAATCAGTATCTAATATTTCTCATTCACAGATTTTAAAGTATTTTACAAAGGAGATCTAACTTCCATGGTGCAGAAAGAGATAAAGAGGAAATTTATAAACCGACTTTTTCAGGATCACCTAGGAAACCAGGAGAAAAGCAGGTGCAGAAATCAGGTCTTTTGAACCCCTAGCCCTGCCTTTTGGCACACTGAAAACTGTGCAAATCCCAGTGCACTTCTGCGACAGCAAAAAATCAAACTAGAATTAGTGTAACATGTCCTTCCACGTGGACATCAGAAGTAAACCATCTCCAGAGGTCCTGTGCATGGGTGATAGGAAGCATATAGGAGATTTAGAAGCGGATAAATAGCTGCAATACCCACTGCAGTGGGGTTCCAGCCCTTGGTCTCTTGTTCACCTCTCTGAAATTCAGAGATTCTGGTCTGGGACAATAGACAGATCTGGTTAAAAGAAACTCATTCCACACCCAGACCTTAAGGTAATTTTCAGCATGCCACTATGCCAGTTCACTTTCTGAGGGAAAACAGTGGCAAACACTTCTTAGTGCCCAGATCGGAAAACAGGTTTGTGGCTGAATAGCTATTCTCATCTGTACTATCAAACTTCTGTCAGTTCAACAGAGTTCAAATAGGGAGGTTTGATTTAGAGTACTAAAAATAAAGGAGCTAGTGTGGGGAAAAGTTGAAAGAAGGCAGAACTTTAGAGTAAACTCAAAAGGCATTTTCAATTGAAGCTTTAGGGTGTGGCCAGTTCCAGTTGTTTCTGCTGTATTTCCAAGTCAGATGAGTCTATGATCATGTTACCAGTTTTCCCTAAATCCGTAACTAAACTGAGCTGTTGATACAGTGACAGAAGTTTGCAAAAGCTCTAAATGGATTTATGTTCTGAGTGCTCTAAAGCAGAGGTGGGAACCTTCCAAGCAGACAAGCTTCATAGCCAGCTGCGGAGGCAAGGTCTACTGGGTAACTGCAACTATGGCCATTGAGCGAGCAGAGGCCAGTATCCTCCAGATGAGCAAAGTCAGAGCATGTGAGAATTGGCCACGCAATACGCATCCCCAGTCTCATAGTAGGTCTTACCTTGCTATGGGACACGACTTTAAAGGGGACCTTCTATAAGATATTATTTTCATAGGATCATGGAATTAGAGACTGGTAGGGGTTGGAAGGGAGATCATCGAGTCCAACCCCAATGTCAGAGCAGGATCACCTAGGGCAGGCCACCCAGGAACATATCCAGGTGGGTTTTGAAAGTCTCTAGAAAAGCGGATTCCACAACCTTTCCAGGTATCCTGTTCCAGGGCTCTGTCATCCTCACAGTAAAGAAGTTTTTCCTCATGTTAAGGTGGAACTTCCTGTTTATTACCACTGCCCCTCGTCCTATCACAAGGCATCACTGAAACGAGACTGGCCCCTTCTAATTGACACCCACTCTTTAGATATTTGTAAACACTAATAAGATCTCCTCTCAGTCTTCTCTTCTCCAGACTAAACAGTCCCAGCTCTCTCAGCCTTTCCTCATAAAGGAGATATTCCAGTCCCTTAATCATCTTCGTAGCCTACATTGGACTCTCTCTAGTATTTCCCCGTCTCTCTTGAACTGGGGAGCCCAGAACTGAACACTACTCCAGATGTGTTCTCACTAGGGCAGAGTAGAGGGGGAGGAGAACCTCCCTCGATCTGCTGGACACACTCTTCTCAATGCACCCAAGATGGGGTCTGTAATAGATGAAACAGAAGAAAGCACTTGGCTGAGAAAACAATTCACTGAGTCTATCTCAGCACTATCTCTACAGCTGAGAGATGCCCACGAAAAAGAGAAGTTGCAGTAGCCTGCAGGCTGGATAAACTTCTCTTGAGGACTGAAGCTCCATCTTGTACGAAACTTTGGACCTCTTTGATTTTGGCAAGTGTTCTCAATTCCTTAAATACACACTTAAACAGTCATTTGTTTAGAATTGATTTGCCAGTGACATTAGCCAGATGAAGAAGCAGAGCATGTGACCTCAAAATTCTTCAGATGTCTCTTTAAAACTCTCTTCCATAAAAAAATCTACAAAACACTGGGCCAGGTTTAGACAGCTGAAATATCCTCATACTTGTTTAAAGTATCCCACTGTCAGCTCACAGAGTCGAGTTTTCTACAGCCATCCCTTCTGAATATGACTCTAATTCACTAAGCCTAGCAACTCAGAAGCTTTTATTTTTGATGATCAAATTGCCTGTCACATTGGCTATGAAAAGAGCCAGCACTCTGTAACTACTGTTTATTACACAGATCTTTATTGCTTAACTCTCACCTTGTACATCTTTCCTTGTGTTTCACTTAACCCTTAATTCACAAGTGATATTTCGATGCTATCTAGAACTACTTGCACCATTTTCAGTGGAAGAGTTTCAGTGTTATCTACTAACTCCAACAAAGTAAGCAACACCTGAAAAGTATTCAGGGGAGTAAATTTTATTCCAGAATTCCAACTTTTAAATTAATGAGTTTTGACTTGATAATTTATATCAATTTTATCCATCTTAAGCAGTACATATATGTGCCTGGGTGAACAGATACATGAAATAATTTAAAAGTGTTGTCCTATAAGGTATGTTTATTTTTCTGTAGTTCAACTTTCTATAATTCTCTTTCTCTGGGAATTTTTGACATGAAACCTAAGTACCACCCAGGGATCTAGGTCACTGAGTCCAGTTCTATCACAAATCACATACGTGAACATTTTTCACCTCCATATATTAGCAGTAGAAGTGATATGGGAAGCTGTATCTGAAAGTACATACTGAAAACAATACAGACTTCATACTGCGTTTTACTCTGCCATTAGAGCTCTTTGACCCAAGACAGTCAAACAACTGATAGGTCAGCAAGAAGAGAGTAAAGTCTGACTCATTTACCTGTGGCCTGTTAGCGCATCACTGAGAGCAAGTTCTGTGCTCTCACAAGCTGCCTGGCTTCCCCATAATTCCTCAGATGCAAAGTAAAGCCTGTCATCTCTCGTAATGTGTGGCTGAGAACACCAGCCACTTAGCAGAAGCTGGGTGATCTGGCAGAGGCATGTTCCTTGGGATGCAACAATCAGGCAACTTTGATTGCAGCTGGGCCACAAAAAATGGGGTACTGCTGTGTACCCCGTGAGTCTCTCCACACTAAAAAACTCTGGATTTCTCTAGTCTGACCTTGAAGCCTTTAATTAGTCCATTACACCAACCCTCTGTCATTTCCTCTCAGTCCAGGAATCCTTTGGTATCTTACCCTATTATCTCCAAGGCAAATATGAATAAGGGTCTTGATGATTAGATAAATAGTCCAGAAAACAGATGTGAGGGGCTGCAAAGTGTATACATTATGAATAGTATTGCAATAACATCTTTAATCCCTTAATGAGGGCACTTGGTCAGGGTAAGGGAAGACAGACTGAGAGATTTTGCTGCTGTATATAGAAGCCCAAAGAATGCTCTTAAACTAACAAACGTAACCAACGTCATGACACATTCTTACTTCTTATCTTTGCACTCCATGAAACTTGCACTGATTTGCACATGTTTTCAGAAATGCCGGTTTTGTTTTCACACAAAGATCCTCTTTCATATATTAATATACCTGTCTGTGACTTTAACGACAACATGAAGGGAGAGCTGAAAACTGGAAGATAATTGAGAACAGTTGAGATTTACACACCTTTGCTGAGCATTTTGGGCAATATTTCACATGCTCTCCTCGCAGGAGTTACCACAAGCCAGCCCGGTTCTGTGCTCGGAAAGCTCTCATGTGTGCCGTCGATTTGCTTGGGAAAGTTTGTGCATGCCCAATAATCAAGAAACTCCAGTCTAAGGATCCGATGGCCTGATGCTGCGTTACTTCCCAGAGCTCTAGGGGATGCCTGCTAATCCTGTGACACATCTAGGCCCTTCTGGGGGGCAGACCAGATTCATGTCCATGATCTGAAGTAGCATGCAAGAGGCTTGTCTTGTGGTATTGTGGCATTTCTGCCTTCAGATCCAGATGGAAACCAGACATGAAACAACATATTATCCCAATAGCTGAGACACTCCAAAGGTTTGCGTTATAATTGGTATTAAAATCCTGGGAGGAAAGCAGAGAGAGAGGAGGAGGGTTGGCACAACAGATTTTTCCCTGTTCCCACCTAGACCTGGGTCATGGGAAGATGTTTGCATTGTTTTCACTTTCTCCTCTAAGTTGTACACCTAAGATGTGTAACAGAATTTAGCACTACTGCTGTGTACTGCTGGTAGCTCATACTCACTTATCCTTGTTAGCTGACAAATCACCAGTTACACGCTTTTCAGCTTACAGGCAGCAGCAGTCTGATACCTGGCATGCTGCTGGACAAAAGGTGCAAAAAATGTTGGAATAAAGAAATAAGAGTCTCATTTTGCGTACCAAGCTAGTATCACAAGTCAATGTGCTGTTCTATGCAATTGTTCAGAACTGAACAATTGGGGATAAATAAAGCACTTAAAGTTCCTTGAACTCTCTCAACGCAGAGTTATCACTAGCCCTCTCCTTACAAGTGTAAAAGGCCAAGCATGGAAAGGATGAAGAGTTCTGCTTCCTCAGTACACTGACCAGCATAAAAGATCTAACACAAAAAAAAGTTACCCAGAAAAAAATGGTTGCTAAAGTTTAGTACAATTTTAGTATGAAAAAGAAGAATGCACAGCTACTGTTTCCCCTTCAGGCGATAATCTGCTCCCAGCCCTGGTCTTTACAGCTTTGTGCCATACCATTCTCAAGATATATTGCAACCTGCCAGTACTAATCTTTTGTGGTGAGGGTACTGTGAAAATGGGGAAAGTACCTAAAAAAATTGTCTGTCTCTCCAGATCACAACCAAACCATCTTAATCTGAACGTGTGAACATAGGGCTGGTAGGGGGCATGCAGACCATCAAAGCCCGTCCTCCACAGCAGTAGACAACCAAGCAACAGCTGAGCTGGCAGATACACGCAGGCTTTTTTTGCAAGATTTCCAGGACTTCCAGCATTTGGCTGGGCTAGAAAACCCCAGCCTGCGCTGTGGAGCATTAACACAGTACTTCCATTTCAGACTCCAGCTGGAACAAGGGGCCGTAGACATAGACATAAAAAAGAATCCCTATTAACAAAAAAGGGACCCTTTGAACCAAGCTCTTCCAAGTTGCCAAGAGGAGCCACAGAATCCATCTGAGTAGACACTGTTTGAAGCAGAACTTGAAAGACTGAAGCCTGCATCCTTTTGGGTGAAATGCAGCCAGGTGTTCTATTGCTGTGTCATGGCACTATCATATACAGAAAGGCACTGATATCTTCTTAGTACGAAAAGGTTTCTGGAATCTCTGCTCTATGTATTATTCTGTTTGTTATTACAACAATTATTTGATTGCATCGTGCAGATTGTCTCCCATCAGGATTTGGACTTCGTTGCAATGTCTGCTGTGCAGTCTATGCCTTCTAAAATTAATATATGAAACATCATAAGAGATCCGATTTTATGGACGCTTGCACTGCAGATATATCCCATACCAAAACTCTGGTTCCAAACACTTACTAAGTTTATTGTAAAATTATCTCCCACTTTCTTTGATTCTAAGAACAATCAAAATCAAAGTAGAGCTAGGAAAAAACACTAACATTTAACTTATATTAAGTTAATTATATTATGAAGGTGCCTTCACTCAGCATAACCCTTCTTGTTGCTACGTGAAACTGCAACACTTTTTTGTGAAGGTTTCAGTTTCTCCATTCCCTGTGCTCCCAGACACATAGTCTTCAGAGGTGGATTAGAAATCTCAAACCTCCTAAATTCAAACAAGAGATTTCAACCCTGTCTATATTCCATGAGCAACTTAGTGAACTCAAAGGAAGTTGCAAGTCCTTAGCACTCTCCAGATCAAAAAAAGAAACAAAGAACCAGTCCAATCATTTGTACTATTCTACATATCATGAGAAATAATGAACTTCTAAGGATTTCCCACGTTTTGTACAGTTGGTGGCTGCTCTGAGTAGTGTCTGATAATATATTATTTAACCCCAGGTTTGGGCTTTTTTTTCGCTATGCTGGATCCATACACCATGTGAATCCAAAATGTACTTGTAAAAAAGTAGCCTTTTATTTTTGTGAAAAGGGGATTTACAAATCTCAGAGTAGGAGGCCTTTCTTACCTGTAACATTAAAAAATTTTCAGCCTTTGGTCTTCCCCCATTTTGTTTCAAATGGCACAAGGGAATAAACAGGCACGAGCCAGTAAGCCTCATTTCACGGATCTGATCAGTTTATAAATGAACTTCAGGACAGCTAATCATTCGCAAGTGGGGAAGCTCAGCATCACCAGTGATGAATGCCTATATTTTGTGACAAGGCCTATTTCCATCTGTGCTGAGACTTCCTAACAGTATACATGTGGCAACTTGTGCACCGCTGCATAATGGCTTGGATTGGAGAAACTGAAAAGCTTTTCACTCCTCCTATGTACAGAGTGGGCACAATGCCAGACCTGGGATAAGGAAAGGTGCCAAGTTTCCAGTTGTCATGAGACACTACTGCTAAAAATCGAAAATGTGCACACATATACACATATGTTTTATGTACATGAAATATGCTTTATACATGCATACATGTGTATGTGTGCACATATACAAAGCACACTCCGCACTTTCTCACTTTTATTCAAAGTAGTCAAAGTTTATTCCTGTCTGAATTTTTGGGAGGAGAAGGGAGAAGTCTCTTCCTTCTCATCCAGTTTTGTATTCCACAGAAGTGGGTTAATAGCACCTGCTTCAAATCCTACAAAGCAGTCATGGAATAATGCACACTGTCTACAATTTCACAGGATTTATCTGATAAAATTACACATGATCTATCTGATAATATTACATATACTTCCCATTAAGAAGACAAGTTAGTCACTACATTCTGCCTAGAAAGGCATCATCACTGTGTTTTCTAAGGGATAAGGGAGCAGGTAGTCAGCTTACATTTGACCTGCTTTGTGTCTCTGTCACACTGAACTGAACCACAGGCACATTAGGTCCTAGTGCTGCATCTAATGCAGTCAGGTCAAGGAGCTGGCTGTGCTTGAACACGCTGGCTCCTCTACATTTTGTCAGGCAGTCTAGAAGTGGTCTGTATAACCCTGGGAATGTTGCCACCATAAAATGTAGTTGCCACCACGCAAGCTGGTGCTTCTAAAGATGCAGTGTAATACTTAGACTAACATAGGCCGATACTGGACTTTGCTTTGGCTATGAAGACTATCACTTGGCAAGACAGTTTAACTGAGTGCCACTTTTCTGTGGCTTTATTCCTCTCAGTCCCTGAAGCTTCTTCAAATGTAGCCAGCTTGGAGTATCCATACAGGACAGTAGCACTGTGCAAGATAAATACACGCGTAATGCTGTTCTGAGTTCCATATCCGTAAAACAATGAAATCTGTCTATTCAGAATGTTAGATGTCACTGATTAATTTAATCTAGATTTACACACTGTAGCAGTAAACAGAATTTGAATATCATGTTCGGTTGTAGAAATGTCAGTTTAAGGCTTCTGAAAATGAGAATCACACCAAGCTCAGGGGAGTTCCATCTGATTTACCCCACTGTGCGATGAGCATTAACTAAACTGTGTGCAGATCTGGCAGTGTCATACAGTAGTTACCTTGAAAATGTGACAGCAATTTAATAGATCACTATCTAAAAATAGTGTGTGTTTGAATGTTTTGACCCATCAGCAGTACAATGATTCCCTCAGAGTAAAGAGAATAAATATTTTCCTTTAGTTTTGGTGGATAATGTCTCTTGAAGAACTGTAGTAAAATGAAACTTGAAAACTATGTGATAAAATACGGAGAAGGTGTTCACTGAGCTCCACTTACAAAAGTGAAGTAACCAGTGATTTTCAGCAACATATAGAACTCTCATAGTTGCAAAGCATCAACATGGACAAATAAACCGCATTCTTTGTGAATTCAGAATGAACCTCTAATCATATCACACCAATTTAGACCATGACTTTGTTGGAAATATAGACTGAAAAACAAAATGTTTTGCAGTCATTTTTATGCACTGTAACCTTTGCTGTGAAAAAGAAGAAAGAAAATAAAAAAAAAAAAAGAGAGGGAGAGAGAATGCTTCTAAGTAGAATGAGAAGCTGAGAAGGGGGAGTGAATGGGTGGGACCCCAGACCGAGTGTCTCTTCCCTTTAGAATTTGTTGCACATGTCAGCATTCAACAAGCCAGTGGTATTGTTCAAGGCAGACCTTATTAATTACTGTTCAGTAGGTGGCAGATGATAGTGCCCACAACTGTAATTGTCATTGTGCCACCAATCATCCCATTCCATACACTTGCCAAAGCAGCAGCCTTTATATGAAAAAGTAAGCACAAGCAATGAGCAGACATTTGTGATGACCCACAGGGGCTGCCCTGGGGATCTGTCTCTTTTTGGATTTTCAACTGTGATTTCTGATGTCCTAGGAAGAGCAGTCCTTCCTACCCTACTTCGTTCTTTAAACTAATGGATCTTGTTCTCATCAGGGGGTGCCATTCTCTGCTGACTGGCTGTATTGCCATGATAAGATTTCATTCACATAAACCTGTACTGCTCATATACTAAATATTCTTCATAACATTGGAATCAAGAGAAGGAAGTCAAAGCAAAAGGAAACTCTAAATACTATTGTCGAGTGAAAGTTTTCAATCTTTTTTTCACTAACTGGGGTATTTATTTTTACAAATGAAAATATCAACTCCATCCTGCCTCCTCCCCTAAAGAGATGGAAAAAGAAGTCATGCCAACCTATATTGATGAAAAGCATGTTCCAATACTTTGGAGAAAAAACTCAGGAACAGTTTACACAAAGGAAAATATTAGTCTTGTGTTTTCTGGCCAAGTTAGTGGCAGCTTGGGTTATCTACAGTGCACATGCCAGCAAGACGTGCCCAGAAAAAAATGTCAGGCTTTTCCAGCCTGCTAACTCATAAACATAATTCTGGTTAGCAATGCTGATTTTTCACTTGTTTATGCCAGGATCTTTTTGCTTAGCCCTTCTGCCTTCCACAGCAAACAATTTCTGCCAGTGATGCATTCTGATACAATTCCAGGATCAAGATGAAACACAATACCTGTTCCAAGCCAGCCTTCCTTCCATGCTGGAATGGAGTCTGACTGGACCTCATGAGCAAACATTATCACGACCAAGTTCAGCATACTAGAGGAAATGTTCAAAGACAACCAGGAGACTGCAGCAGATGGTGCTAATTTTTTTTGTGGTAATTGTCCTTCCAGTTTCAAGGAATGTATCTAATACAATATACTAATGAGGGCTCTGCTGCCCGAGCTTTGTGAGGTTAGGTGTTTTGGAGAAAATGCAGAGTCATATAACTGTGACTGCAGGGAGATTCCAGTTTTTGAATTCTTAACCAAACTCTGGTTATTTAGAGGTTCACCCATTACTTGCAGATCAGATCAGATGAGGAATTAACTTGCCTTGCCTGAAAGCTCGTATCCTGGGAACTATTTGTTGCATTCACCTTTTTTATTGCTAAGTTGTTCTTCCAGTTCTCAGCATGCTTTTCTGCTGTGTTCCAGGAACAATAAGAAAGTTCTCCCATTGCATATTCAACACATGAAAGTTTCCGTGCTTGTAACCTAACCCCATAAAGCCTAGTAAAAGTCAAGCTGGTGTGGTCAACGATTTCCTTGAAATGTACAGAATGCTCCTTGGGTTCTGGTAAGCAGTTTCTTAACAACAAATTTCTTATTTACTGATCATGATGAAAAACATCATATTCAAGTTATTCTTTGTCATAAGACACACACATGCTACTGTTGCAACCTGCTTTTATTCCGCCCAACACATCACCACATCCAGAATCTCCTATTGCTGAAACAGGACCATCGGATAGACTTTTTTTTTCCCAAGCAGTAGTGTCTCATGCAACAGGTCTCTTACAATGACAGGTCATAAGAGGGCAAAGGCTGAGAGAACAGTTTGTCAGTGTTGCCCCATTACAGCACACACCCTGAATATAATTCAATTTACAGCTCCTCAACTCTTTGCTTCACTTTTAATTTGGGAAGAACAAACTTCCAACTGGAACTGGCTACTCTTTCAGGATCCTTTTGTACCGGCATCATTTTGATTTGCTTCAGAAGCACACACAATCCCTTTTACATACCGGGAGGGCATTACAGGACCCACCTGCTCTGGCTGTCTAGATAAATTTAAAAAAAGAGCTGTGCATCTACTTAGTATTTATTAGCTTGCCTTGTACCTCTGTGTATGAACTTGAACATTACACTGAGATCAACACATAAAATGGTTTAAAAACACAGGGATTTCACTAGTCTCTATAGAAAAGGAGGGCTGATCCATTTAAAAACACCATTCCTTTTATTCCTTTGTATTGAAAAGTGTTTATGGAAATGTGCACATAGGAAAAAAGTAGACCATGAGCAAGTCATCCAAGTGGATAGGCTAGAAATAGTTTTGGCTTATGAGCACAAGAAGGCCCATAACCCATCTTTAGAGGATATTATGCCAAGAGAAATGTGTTGAAAAACAAAGCAGAGTCTCTGGGCTTTTATGGAGGCAGGCCATACCTCCTCATAAGCACAACCAGTAAAACCTAGGAGGATCGCAGACCCCACAGTGAAACAACAAAGGAGAGATTCTGTGTGATTCCTCTGAAGACACAGTTATTACTTATCTCAGAAATATAAAGAAAACAAGTTGGTACATTTAAAGCAGGAATACAGAAATGCCTCATAGCACTGGATGGAGGATAGAAACCCAGAAAGTAGGGAGCTTCCTCCCCCCACACCTTTTAACTTCTCAAAGTTATCTGAACAATGGCAGCATAACCTTGATTTTTTTTATTTTCTTTTTAAATGCCCGATGCCACATATCAAAGACCTTACTTTTTATATCGTGCTAGTGGGGTATGAAAATTTAAAACTAGGTAAGAGAAGGAAGAAAAAAGATCATTAAGAAGGAACAGGAAATGGGCTATGGAACCAGAGTAGTAGGGTGTAAATCAAGAGTGATTCTGGAATATTTCTGACTGACGTATTTACTAATATGTACGAACTATTTGGAATTAACAATCATATACACTGCAACCAAAGTGCTAGAGCAGAGATAGAGTGCTCAGATTTTCAGATCTTCAGAGAGGACCAAACAACAGGTTCTGCCAGTCTTATGGCTTCTGTATTATTTTTTGGTATTTATTCTCATGAAGTGCTGAAGTGACATGCAATGTCTATCTTTTCTGACGGCAACACAATCCACTTATGTTTAGCTCTCATTCTAATAAGAATAAATACGCATCTTTTCAATGCTGCTAAAGAATACAAATGTGCATCCCTTGAGAATTTCAAATCTAACCTCTCTCTTAATCATTTATTCTGTAACACAGTCACAAAGAAAGGTGGTACTGGCTAAATGTTAGTTTGCCAGGTATAAAGTACTAACAAGCTCTGTCCACGTGTCATGGATACTCTTACAGCCCAGTTGAAATGCTTTACTAGTCTCCTAAATAATGTGAATCCACATATGCACACTGTACTAAGATAGCCTTTGAAGCCTTTTCTATTTTTAAAAAATGAAAATTAAAAAATACATACAGGTATGTATATTTGAGAGTTTCATAGTTACTTTTAAATAAACTTTAAAAATGAATAATGTAAAGAAATTGAAGTTGCTAGGAAAAAATGAAAATAGTATGGAAAGTTTGAACTAGAATTTGAACTAGTTTTTCAAACAGCACAATACGGCTTTTCTCTTATTAAAGTGGATGTTGTTATGGTACTGTCACGCAACCTGGCACAACTGTAGGATTCAGCACTTAGGCGTTCTTCAGCCTCCTTGGTAGACTATCACAGCAAGGAAACAAAGGGATACAGGCTGCCCAATATGCCAGTGGTGCCTCCAATCAGTTCACATTTACCTGTTTAACTCTCCTTAGAAAGCACAGTTCTGACCTTCCACCATCATTTATGTTACTGTGCAGTTTCAGAGGTTCTGCTGAGCATCTGACAGGAGAACAGAAAATACAGTTTTAGACACCTAGATCAATTTGCATTGTGTAAGTAAGTAGTCTGATCACCTCATTCAGGATTGTAACTCCATTGTATGACCTGGAATCTAAGTTAGACATTGCAACAATGAGTCTTAGATGCATCACACTTGGGATGCAGCTCAAAGTGTACCAGTTCTCTGTACAGTGGGAATTTGTACAGTATTACATAGCATTAGAGTATTACCTAACTTCATATGAAAGAACAAAAGCATTGAAAAGTGTGAGATGGCTACGTTGCAGGGGAATTGAGCTGTCCAAATGCCTTCAAAAGGTGACAACCATATAGAAAAATGCCTACTGATTTACCAGCACATAAGGTATACGCTGGCAGAGCAGAAGGTGGAAACTGTTTTTCTAGTGTCCCTGCTTTTCACTTCTCCACATCTCCTAGTTCTTCCATTCACTGCTTGCAGTGCAAAATTCGTTAACATCTGCCTGGAAATCTTGGTTGCTGTTTCACTGATGTTCAAAAGCACTTTCCATTCTTGTCAAATGGTCTATGTAATTGAAGGCAGCCAGACATGCAGGAGGTAGATAGAACACTCTTGTCATGGTTTCCTGTTTCATGCCCCTTCCTCCTAGTTTTGTTTTGCAAGCACTAATCTGTTTCGCTTGCATCTGAGATCTCCTTCTTTCTAAGCTGTAGCTAACACTTGTTCTCCAATCAAGAACTGCATGTGTCTTTCCTATTGCCACTCAGATGCTGACTTACTCCTACATGAAGTTCTCTTGGATTCTTTCCAAAGCAGCATGGTTATCATCAGCTCATGATGCCTTCTATAAAGTTCTGGGCAGGTCCTCTGTTTATAGAAGATAAACAGCTCCACAGACCTCAGTGGACCAATACATACTCAAATACAGGAAATTGATAGCTGCTTTCCCAGGCCTCACTCGCCTTCTCATTTTTCCCTGTAAGCCGCTGTTCGGTAAATCCAGTCCATATATGAGATGAAAACCGAAAAAAAACATGGTTCTAGTTATCTATTCTAGAAAAGGAGAGCATTACACTAAAAAAAAATACATAAATCAAAGTTACAGAGGAGAAGAAAATTAACCTGCAATCCTGCCATCCTTTCAACCCCATTTCATGAAATGTGAACTGAGGCTGTCAATGAAATTCAGTGGTTTGTGACATAAATCTAAGGAGAGGTTATTGTACACAATGCAGAGTCCGATGGCAGTGTTCACTGCTGTGGGGGGCACAGAGCTAAGCACTGAGAAAGGGGTTTTAAATGACTAGACATAACCACAGTGATGTGGTCGGAGAAAGAGAGAATAATCAAATTTCATGCTTCAGGACATGAGCTGATTATTTTCTGAACCCTGCAGGCTATCACACCCTCTACAGCACCCAGCTTTCTGCTGGATGCTTTACGTGGCTTCAGTCTGATTTTCCAGGGTCATAGTTGAAGAGAAGTCGCTAATGTACAAAGGAGGAATATACTGTGATTAGCCTTTGCATCCTCTTCCAGTCCTGAGGATAAACCAGGTATGATGTTCTAAAGGTTGTTCACATTTTCTTAATGAAGCAACTTTGCTGCAAAACAACAGTGCTTGGAGGGAAGAAATCTAAAATCTGTGCAAGTGTGACTTTTTTCCATTTTTATTTTTCTTCACAATGTGAAATTTTATCTTGAAATTGAATTTCTGTGTACAAAGCGCAGGCATTTTAAAAGATCAGAAAGAAGCAATGTTTTCAAACTAATATTTCAAGAAACTCAATCTTATCTTCTTTCTATTTCAACTAGCTTTTTTCTAGATTTCAGTTTTTCATTCCAGTGAGATGAGAAAATAATAGGAAATACCCAGTTTTCTTGTAAAGAACAGAATTTCCTGTTATTTCTGCAGTTGATGAACACAAGTACAGCTACTCTGTTACCTACTGAGATACAAGGAAAAAGGAATAAGGCTTCAGTGTCAGTTTCTCAGCTACCAGCAGATCAGATTGTCATACAGGAAGATGGAATTAAAACAAGTGTAATGCATTCTGCATCAACAGAGGCAACATTTCTTCTGTATTTCAGTGGGATTCTTGAAAAACATTATTTTTCTGAAAGAGTTGAGTAAAAAAACCTAATTCTTCAGTCAAATACAAACTGAAAAACATTGACTTTCAATTAGTCCAGGAAAGATGGAAACATTCCTCCTCATGGTCTTGACTCACAAACATAGAAACTTCTGTGAGTCAGAACACCATGTACTTTGCTATAGGTCACTGAGAGGAAGGATCTGGTAGACTTGTGATACAAAATCTGCTCTTCTGGGTACCTCCTGGTAAAGCTTGTGGCTTTACAAAGCCGATTTCCTTCTTTTGACTTTAAAATACAAGTTTTGTCCAACCACGCCTCTCATTTCCTGTGGAAAAAACCAATCCAACTAATCAAAAAATATCCAAAGACCAAACCACAACAGAAATTAATCTCTCTAAGTCCCTATAACTCCTAAAAGAGATAAAAGTAGTAATTGTTTTTTGATAGAACAGTGATAAAGATGCTAGCTGCTGACATGCAATGTCAGAGTATGGCTTGCAGGGTTTTTCATGTCAAGCATTAGTAAGCACCAGAGAAACAAAAGGAGGTTGCTTTTGATATTTGAAATATATCTCAGGTTCTGTTCTAAATCACTTTGAACTTCAAGAGGCAACAACATCTTGCTAGGTTTGAACTGTCATCAAAATAAGCTAAGTGGGATATTGTACAATTTCCACTCCAAAGTGTTTGAAGGTTTTGCACCATGAATCTGATTTTGCTTAAGTAAATCTAGGAAAACACTAGAACACCTCTGTAAAAGTTGCAGAGAAGAGAATCCTCTCATTCACTTCGACATTCCTCCTGCACTGCCCTCCAGGTCTCTAACTGTGTTCTGTCCCCACAGTCTGTCCCAAGCAATGTCTCCACAGCCTCGCAGCCTCCACAGGGACAATGAGCTCAACTCCAACTCTCATGGACTCCAGCGGGTGTTGGAGAGGTTCAAATATGGGTCTAGCTGTCAGTAAGTCCTATTTCACATAAATAAAACTTTTATTGATGTTTAATCAGTACTGAGGTGAACGGAGCTAATTTGTTTCCTTTAAAGCCTCTTCTGGCTAAAGTCAGAATTTCCAAAATGTTTGTTGTTTGGACATGAGAAGTGGCAAATTGCATGATTCTTCTCATCTTTATGTGCCAGGAAAGGATCTTGGTGAGAGAAAGGAGACATCTGCGGTAAACTTGGTTTGGAACAAGCTTCTGCTAAAAGTCTCTGGCAACAGATGAGAGCCTTCCACCACAATATCATTATTTCCACTTAGCAAATTCAGATTTCATGACTGCTCTCAGGAGACCACTGTCCTGCTGCCATAAATCACTAGCATCACTGAATGACCTTCTGCAAATCCAACAGCAAGTCTGTTCCTTGCATTCAAGCAGAAAATAAGGCTTCATTTGCCACACTCCATGTCAAAACCAGTAGCAAAAGAAGTGCAAGGCTTGTTACCCATTTATTTCCTGCAAGAACCAAAAAAGCGCATCTCTATTCATCCTTTCTGACAATTTTTCTCCTTTAAATATTATCTGTACTAAATTAAGAACCTATAGTTCCAGTTGAGATCATTGTCACATCGCAGTAAATGGTGTGCAAATGCACATAGTAAATCTTCACTGTAGACTTAACTCAGACTTTTATTCACAGTTGTCCCATGCTGGACTTGTGTCTGCACAGCAATGTTGTGGAGTTATCGGTTTAAGCTGACAGGCCTAGCTAAGGCTACCTGATTGATCAGGAATGTCCCAGAGGGCATCAACTAGCTGCATATAATTTGCGCTTAGTCAGCTGGTTGGAACTGATATGGAAACTCATTTGCTCTGGAGATCAAATCAGAAGACTACATTGCATATTCACATAGCTTCTTCTCCAAGGATTCCCCTTTTTCAACTCTTTTCTCTTGAACTCTCAGACTCCCTATTCCTTTTCTTCGCATACAGAGTCTTTATTTCTTGACTTCTTTTCCTTCCTTCCGTTTAAAGACTTTCCCCTTGTCCCCATTGTCTGTCTTATATCCCAAACTTCTTTAACAGCCTTTTTTCTTCCATTCCCACTCCAGCTCTGCAATGACAGCTCATATCTGTTCTTTCCAAAGCCTCATTAGCTGCTGGGGTTGCAACCATCTTTTCTTTTTCCTCACATACTTACATAACATTACAGATACTTTGCTCTGTCCAAGAATCCTTGGTGAAATCTCTGTGTTTCTCCCCTCATTCCAGGTCTGCTTTGCCCTGGGCCCAGTGATCCTGCTTGAGTGATGGGGAGCTGCTGCTGTACCCAATCGCTTTCTTCATCAGAAGCGGTGTTTGGGAAGGGATATCTAACAACCGGTTGCCAGGCTGGAAGAGGAACCAGTACAGCTGCCCTCCTTACACCTTCTCCATCTACACTCTGCACTTAAGGGACTATTTCCTGCAATATTTGTAAATGAGGCCCAGAGGTACATGTGATACTTTTCACCTAGACAGACTAAAAGGTGAGGAACACAAGCTGTCCCAATCCTAGATAATGTGTCTATTTTCAACTCCTTCCAGAACGGACACAAGGAGCTGGCACCATGTTAAGTTCTCAATCCCCACAGAACCTCTGCTGATGGAAAGGGATGTAGCAAGGCAGCCATATGGTTTTTGTTTATTTCTCTTTTATCAGCCTCTGTCATGAACCTCTACCACCCCACAAACAATTGAAGTCACAGAATTTCATCTAAGGCTTTCCATTCCTTCTTTTCAAAGGCTCTGCTCTCAACACTCTCCAATACATCCGCAGACTGAGATTCCCCTGGGTCAGCTGCCAGTCTGACTAAGTATAAGCCTATCATAAGCCTTGTTTTATAACTGATCCCAGTTGTGGTAAAATAGCAGGAAGAGAGCGATCTGGCTTCCCTACTTGCTAGAGACCCGGCCTGAAAGCATAAGACAAGGTCTACTCCATAACAGTATTGTGGAAAGTCTTTAAAAGTGATCAGCTTTAAGTCAGGAAAACGAAAATCATTTTTTGCATTTATTCTTCAAAAAGTACAGGCTATTTCATTTTGTTGAACTACCTCAAAACATTTCAAAGCATTTATCTGCCACCACATGGTTATATGTATCTTTGTACTCCAGATGTCATTTTCTATGTCATTTCAACAAAATATTTCAGATAAGAACAGGCAGAAAAAGACATTAAATATTTTCATTTTTGAATGCTGAAATGTTTTGATTGAAACAATAACAGTTCCAAATATTTTTTTCCAGAATTATCATAATGAAGTGTATATTTTTTCTGCTTTTTATTTGATTTTGCAATGAAATGAAATTATAACCTTTTCATCCAGTTTTTATAACAAAGCATTGTGACTAAAGGGAAGGAGTAATCAGATACTCCTTTTGTTTTTAAGTCCTTCTATAAATTTGGCCAAGGAGATTCACATTTTGAGTTAAAGACAGTGTGAAAATTAATGTCTATTTTTATACTGCAGAGAATTAGCATGCTGATTAGGTAAAGCATAAACTGCTATCTGCGCATTTTTTTCAGTAAATGCTCTTGAAAATTCAATCATATTAAAGTAACAGTAGAGTTTAGACTTTTTAACGGACTAAGCTGACACCTGTCATCAACATTTTACCACTGAGGCACCAGATTGGGTTGTTGTGGGCCTGCTTTTTCTCAAAATCACATTCACTAACATTTCTGAACAGTCTACAGTCATTAAGACCTATTCTCATACTACCCCTGTTTGCCAAAGGAATACTGAACCCATCGCGGAGACATGAAGCAATCAGTCTATGGTCAGACTATTTCTGTCCTCTGGAATGCAAGGCCAGATTTCATTCATAATTCTTTCCTTTCTGTTTTGAACAGGTTCCAGCCTCCGAATTTCTTTATATCACATATTTTATCAATGTTTAAACCCAAAATTTAGAAATCTCTTCAGTATGCAGGTGAAAAGATTTGTCTGCTTTTTATTACTCAATGTGATCAAAGCATTGAGATAGTGAGACCTGTGCCAACCCTGTCAACAACTGGGACGTGGTGCAAGTGGAAGAACAGAAAGTCCTTCCCTTACCTCTTCACCATCTCACCTGGCCTTGAAAACACCCGCATTGCTCTTTAAAAGTAGCTCATATATATGTTGTTGGCTAAGAACCTGAAGTACAGATTTTTAGAGACGAGACTTCTTACACAGCTGCAGTAGAGGGAGCTGTTTTACCGGCTAAGGAGGAGAGAAGGTTGGGATTCCTCTCCTGGTAGGTAAAAAGCAGCATTTTCAGAATGAAGTACATCAGTTATTCCCCTTGACAGATGCACAATTTTACTGTTCTAGACTATCTGGACTATTAGTATCCATAGGCTGTAATTAAGCCCTGATTTCTGTTGAATATAACTGCCTATTCTGTCACCTGTACAAATACATACAAAGAGATAACAGAGTAAGAAAAAGTGGTTTTCTCTCTTAGTTCTCTATTCTGCAAATGAATCCTGTAACATTCAAGGGTCTAGATACTAGTTGTCAGGTATCAACCTAGCGGTGTTCATCACCTCTAAAGGATGGAACAGCTCACAATGAGATTGTGCCACACAATGAGACCAGGTTCTGTAGCTGTTTCCCTGACCATGGGATGTCTTTCTGCAGGCAAGGACTTGTGCTATCTGGAAAGCTGGAAATCCAAATATGTTGCAAGTACAAATATTTTATAGCTATATTGGCGGGGGGTGTATGTAACCAGCTACTGCACAGAGGTAGTTCAGAGATCACCATTACTTCATCAGCATACTTCTTCAGCTAATCACTCTTTAACTTGAGGGTCATGGATTTGGCCAATGAACTTTGTTTTACCCTTAGGACTGTGATCTACTACCATCCCCAGCAATGTAAGAAAGTAGGAAGAGGGCGACACTGAAAGGGCTTGCAAGGAGCTCCTCCTTGGTGCATTGCACTTATCCACAAAAGCAACATGAGTAAACTCCAGTATATAAAAGAAAAAAAATGCTTCCAGTGTCAAAGTTCTACATGGGATCCTTTAGTTTTTGTTTCTCTGACGTACTAGTTTTATTTGGATTCCTTACTTCCTCAGCTGGAGAAATACACAAAGTGGAAAAGTCTCTTGTGGAAACTGGAAAACAAAATATTTTGCCATTCCTATCAAAGAGTGTTTTAAAACTTATCTTAGGCATGGGGCAGTGAACATTCAGTGAGATTCCACAGTCCACCTGTATCCTGGCCTTCCTAAAATGGGATGCTGTAGAGATGAGTTGTCTCTCTCCTTTCCTTACAGGAAAATGCCAGAAGCTAAGCTCTGAAGAATGGCACTCAGCCTAAAGAATATGTAGGTATAGAGAATACAGCGCGGACACAGAGATCCACATAAATGTATCATTCTACATGCTTGGGAATGCACGACCTGAGTGTCTATAGAGGTGCTACCTGTTCATTTTGGATATGGTGAAAGAAAAAAAAAAAATCACAATGTGCATCGATGCATCCACTGGTAAACTGAAGGACCAACTGTTAATCTGCTGCCCACAAACTCTCAAAATTGCGTTCAGAGATTAAGCCAGGCAGAAAGTTTGCAATTTATAGTGTTGCATCTCGTTCTTGACTCGGCTTGAGATTGTTCTAGCTCAGACACCATTTGAAAGAGTCTGAGGACCTCAGTTTAGCAATGCTTTTTACATAGTACTGTGATAACCTAAAATCCAATAGAGATGGAGGCTTCTTTGGTAAACTACAGTAGATTAGGTACCAGAAAAGCAAAATGTATAACATTGAATATAACTCCCTTGTCAGACAGGTTGGGACTGGCCTTTATCCACCACCTACGTATATTGTATACATAAAACCTGAGACCAGTGGATTCTGCTGCAAGCAGTATGTTAAGAACATACCCTTGTCCTCATATGTCCATTCATATGTAGCATATATTCGATGCTATTAAACTGCAATATCATCAATTGATAAAAAACAACTCTTGTCCAAAAAGCAGTGGGATCAATCCAGGATAGAATCAAAATAAAAAACCACTTTGCAAACAGCTGAAGAGATATTCCTCCTCGTTGAAGTATGGCCACCTCAGGATGCTCTTAGTCACCTCCCATGTTTCTGGGTGCCAAAATCATACTGATGGCCAAGAATACATTTTATATATCATAAGCTGACTGGTAGAGTATACCTTTCTTCCTGAAACCAAAAATTGCACAATAATCCAGGATTTTGTCTGCACTGCTGCAATACATCTACCTGTGCCCAGCCGCACATGGGCCACCCAGAGCTCCAGCTGAATAAACAACACATAGCAACTTGATAATTTCATGGTAAGGGAAAGACACTTGACAACATATTGCACTGGGGCTTCCTATACAGTGGTACAACATAGAGCCACTTAAAGACCCTGACATTGATCTTAAAGGGTTCAATAGGTAAGCTGTTTACCGACAGCTAATGATAATAGCTATCAGTGAAAACAGTTAGGCTCCGCAAGGGGAAACAGAGTTAAACCAGGAACCTACTGTTTATCGTGTGGTTTTCTTAGAGGTCAGGAGGGTCCAAAGATGTTATTACGCTCTGCTCTGTGATGAATTGAAATCACATGGAAATTTTAGGTCAGGGATCCTATTAACTACAACAAAGAGATATGTGAGTGTACTTCTGTTAACAAGACCAAATTTGACAATTTAGATTTAATTCATCAATATGTTTAGTCTGAAATAGGTATAAATGAAAAGAAAAAAATAAAAAAAATCAAGACATTGGAAATATTTTGGTTTTGACTTAAAAAAACAACTTTTCTTCTTTTTTCACTTTTGAAAAGGCTACTTTTCAAAGTGACCTTAAGGGTTACATACTTTCAGCCAAATTGAAACATTTCAAACAAACAAATATTGTTTGCGCCGCTTGACTGCATGGCCTCTGGGCAGTGGATGTTCAGAATGTGGTTTGCTTCTCTCCCCACCCTTCTCGACCTGCTCTCTCCATCTATGGCATTTCCCTCCCTTGATGTGAACATGGTGCCAGAAATCCATGCGCTTCCTGCTTTTTGCCACCTACAAAAAAAGGTAAGCAACAGAAACTCCCACATGTATAAAATTAATACAAAATAAATTTAGTTGATCACGTATTTTTTTTCTAATACATTTTTGGTTTAGTTGCTTTGGGCAGTATTATGAAACAAAAAGGACAGATCCAAGCTGAAATGACAAATTGCTGGGCTCTACAGGCTGATTCCCATCCCAGGCTAGTGCAAAACTGAAGTGACTCCAGTGGAGTACTAGAACCAGTTCCAGGCACACTACGCGTACGTAGCTGGTGAAGTACAACGATGCACTTATGGCTTTGGGCAGCCTGAGTCTTCCTTTCCTGTAAGTGAAAAAAAAACAAAAAACAACGAAACCAGAAAATCTGGGCAGGCTGCACAGTCTCCTAGCAGTTACCTACATTATTAAGATGCTGTGCAAACATAAAAAATCACTAGACAGAGGTGTTCTAAGTTTGACAAACATCAGACAACTCAGGAGATGAAGATGACAAACTAGACACTTCATTTAGCTTCCCCTGTAAAACACTTGAAGAAGCCTCACACAATGAAACCTTCCTGACCTTTTCCAAAGGGCTACCATATAGCCAAATAGCTCCTTCTTTCTAATCCAAGTGTGCACCCTCTCATTTGGCAGCTGACATCCTACTGATATTTAGAGGCCAATAATTGCAACCCTCACTCCATTTCTAAGATATTTACACACTTACATGGTATAATATTTCCTGCCCAAATCAGTGAGAATGCCTCCCTGTAGATGCCTTTCTCTCATCTCTCACAATATTCTTTAAAGGCATCTTCTCAGTATTTTTTTTAAAATGATTGCTATTTTTATCATGGGCAAGCTCAAGTTGCACAGCACATTTACATGTGTTACTTAAATCAGTCTTTGTTCATTCAGCAAAACATGTCAACATATGCTTAATTGTAAATGTTCACTCAAAAGCTCTTCAAGAGCACAAAAGGACTGCTGGAATGGGGCCTGACTCCAGCACTGTCTGTGTAGTCTCTGTGATAGAGACATTTCCAGTGCAGCTCCTGGTTATTCAGCATGATTCATTTCACACCGAAGCTTTACTGCTAATCCTCTAAACCTCCACAAGAGATAGACATCAGCTGTGTCATCTAGATTAAAGGCAACACTTAAAAAGAAACGGTAAGTCAGAACATACCCTTGTGGAGCCTTGAGTACCAGTCCTTCTTTTAGTCTTAGCGGGATTTTCAGATCCAGCTGAGGCACAGTCAGAGAATGCTGCCCTTTTGCCTACCTGTCTGTCGACATCACAGCAAGGGCATTAAGCCTCTGACACTTTCCAGTGCCACACACACATTACAAATGCATGAAATGAAAGGTCACATCCAGCCGGACATGTACGTGGAGTTCTGTGAAGTGCATGGTCTAATATCTGGTACCTGATGAAGTACAGGGCTTTGGGGATCACTCGAGTCTCAACTTTACATGATGCACAGTACTGAAAGGATTTTTCTTCCTAGTGAAGCCTTGCTTGTTTTCTCTGAGAAAGTAGTTCTACCTATTTGCAAGGTAAACTCAAAATGTATTTCAATATGATTTGCTGGAATGAGAAGAAAAAACTTCAAACCAGCCTTCTATGTAGCACTTGGATTTTATATTAGCCTTTGTCACCTATATGTGAAAAAGATTGGGTATATGCAGTTTCATTCTTGTATAAAATTGCACCCTTCGAAAAAAGAAAATTAAATTCCACCATCTCCAAGAAATAATTTGTATGTATAATTCCCATGAAGACCCATGAGTTCTAGTAATCTAAGTATCTCATTTTCTAAGCCTGTATCTCAAATAAATTAAATTTGCAACAAAACTCTTTAATCAGACCCAATAATATTATCTGTATTTTAAGTATCGGTTATCGTCTAGTCTATAATTCTGTTGGTATGCACAGATAGTGTCAGGCAGCATGAAGCCTAGTGGATCCTAATTAATCACAGACCAACAGATAAGCAGGATAGAATCACTGCAAAATGTCCATCTTGGAAGGAGCTTTTTCCAGCACTCAGCTTCAGAAAAAAGTTACTAACAATACCTCATTTGTAATCAGTATATAAAACACATCTTCGCCCCAGGTCTTAAGCTATGCGTAATTCTGGTTGCTACCAAGTAGACAATGTTATATGTGTAATTTTAACTTTATGATTCTTACGTGTTTCCCAAGCTGGAGTTCTGAAAATACAGAACTAATAATTTTCATTAGCAATCAGACAAAGTTGAAAAGGTCCTATGGATCATTAGGGAGATGGTTTAAGCACTCTTTCTTTTTACATATGTTTTATGATCCGTTGAAAATTTAAAAATCAGCTTGAAATAACTTTAATGCCAGTGGAAAATTTCATTAACAGTTTGTCCTTGCAACTCACTGCTGCCACTTGCATGCTTAGCCGACAGTTCTCCCCCATCTTTCCATAGAATCTCAATCTTCACAACTTCCATTCACCCTCCAGCCACATATCACTGCTAGTAGAGGGAATCAGTCACAAAATATAACCTCTCCAAACATACCTTGAGTTCATTGATAGTAGCAACTGTTGAATTCTGACCCTCCTGGAGAAATTGAGCAAATCTGTCTTCATTGCTGCCATCACTTTAGAAGAGGAATCACAGTGTGCACACCTTCCATCTTCCTATCCCCAGCATCTGCTACATCCCTGCAGTAATTTCTAGAAAAACTAATCTTGAGAGATCAGCTCCCTGATCTTGAGAGGTGGTACCATTTCAAGTTTAATCCTTTATTTGAAAATTCTTGCAAATTAAATAAATAAAAACCCCTGAATCCATATAGATTTTTGGATTGGTCACCTCAGTGAAAGTTGCAGCAGATTCTCCACAATCTTAAAGAGATTGGTACATCCGTAGCTATGGAGAGGCTTGAGCAGCTATAGAAAAGAGGAGCTCAGTGGCACCAGCAGCTACGAAAGTGTGGATTTCCTGAGATGCAAAACAAGAGCACACCCCCTGACATCAGGGTTACTTTGACTTTTCAAATGTTCACAGTTGACAATACTGTCATATGGCCAGGACCTGGGGAAATGTCCCCAGCAGGGGCAACCCAGAATGCATCAACTGCTATGTGTGGCCATCTAAGGATTTTTTTCATTTGTTAGGGAAGACGCAGCAAATAGAAGGCAGTGGTGAAGAAAACAGTAGTGACTTCCTGCTTACATACAGATTCCAACAAACAATAATGAGATGCACGTAGTCCAAGAATATAAGGAGACGAAAGAAAGGGAAAGAAACCCCTCCTGGGGATGGATCGCTGCCGTGAAGCTGAATTGGATAAAGTTAAAAAGTACTCTGAGGCAGAACTAAGAATAAGCACAGGAAATCCTATTTGCTTACATGAATAGTTGTATAATAAATTCAACAAACATGTATACACTTATGTATATACATGTATGGTAAAAACAGTGAAGTGGCATTCAAGTGCGTTACACAGTTGAGCATCAGCAGACAACAGGGGAAAAGGTGCGAAAGAGCATCCAGACATCACTTCTAACAAGGTTCCTGCTGGATCTTGCTGGGCCGTTCAGTCTGCAATGGGATGTTTCCAGTCGCTAGGACATCTGAGAAAGCCAGTCCCAGCACTGAACAGTGGCACTCACTTCTCCAGAGGGCAATGTGCTACAATGCAGAGACCCAGCAAAGTGCCCTGTTAGTTATATCATGGAGGAAGGTGACTTCATGACCTCTCACCTTCTGTTCTAAACTCCACTATCATAGAATAAGTCATTGAAAAAACAACTCAGACCACTGTAACAGTGACCATAATCACCACGGTGTGTGAGGTTGCCCAAATTATGTTAAGGAAGGGAGGAGCAGATAGAGGGAAAGAAAGGAAATGTGCCCAGTTTATATAAATGAACTCAGAAATAAGAAATGAGGAACAAGAATATAACTACTTTTTGCTCCTTGGGTAGGATGATTATATTTTTCACAGAAACTTTTTGTCAGAATCTCAAAGTGCAGCAGTGTTCAATCTGAAACATTTCACGAACACATTTGGAAACATTTTCCAGCAAGAAGATTGACATTTATCTTCTCCTCCTATTCAAACATCTTTTCAAGAAGAAAAGTAATTTTATTTAAAAAATAATTAAATTTTGAAAAATTTTGGCAGATGCAACATATAATCTTATTTTTTTAAAAAAAATCTCTTTTAAACTTCATGTTAGAAAAAACACTGGCGAAGCACAGGGGAGGGGGTGAGGAGGGCAAAACAGGTTTTAGTTCATGGAAAAAAACCCAAACAAATCATTCACAGAGGTAAGCAAGAAGTTATTTGAGTTGAACAGCTCTCAATTCTTCCTGCAAAGTGTCCTACAGTCCATTTTTTTTGACTTGGCAAATGGGTTTCTTTAGTAGGCATCATATAGTGCTAGCTGCTGTCATGTATTAATGCTGCCATACCTGAGCCCTGACAACTGCATTTTATAAGTGGATCTTTATATTAGATCTTTGTGAAACCACAGAATCCCTCTCCCTTTCAGGCTCAATAAACAGCTTAGTCAAGGTTTTGACTATCATCTGTTTCATTTAATTACATATCCCTTGATTTATGGTTCAGGAAAGGCTGTAAATGAGGACATCACATTTGCAACCCAACTTCAAAATGTTTTCAAAATCAGCAACAAAAACCCTCACATGAAGTCTTACGAAAACAATCCCCCAGGGAACCACATGCAGTGCAGTCTAGTTAGCTTCTGTGTTCAGTGAACAGGAGAGATGAATGGTTGACTTTGATTTTTTCCTAGGAGTGCAAATAAGGAGAATTAGACTTGCTTATCCTGAAGCGTTTACCTTCATCTGTCAGTGCAGGGAGCTGAAGACGTGGCTCTGTGCCCCAGGGGAGGAACAGGCCAGGAGATGTAAGGCTGAGTTAATGTGGCTTGGCAGAACTACATGGTACCAGAAAAGCAGAAGAAGGCAGACTGTCAATTAACAGGGATAGTAGGCACTAGGAATCATAAAACAGAGTTTCTAGATGTTAGGTCAATCCACCTCACTCAGACATCAGAGTCCCCAGAGAGCACATGAAAAAACAGAAAAAAAAAGAGAGGCAAACCCCTAAGGAAGTACAGACCAAAACCTTGCTCCCAGCATACCTGAATTTGGGGGTCATTAAATCCAAAACCTTCCTGAGGCTCTCTATTTATCAAGTGACCTGTTGGTTGGAAGAAAGTAGTGGAAGAAAGCCCATCTTAAAGCCTTCTGTTCCCTACGTGGTTCAAGGTGCATGATTCACATGGCCAGTGACAAGCAAAAAAGCAGCTTACCGGGAATCCCCAGAGCTAGGCACCTGTAGCAAGGCAGGCTACACGCACTCTGGCCTGGCACCCCCAGGTGTAGAGCTGGCAGAAGAAAAATGCCAGGTGGGAATAATCTCAAATAATTAATCTCACAAACAGCAATTCTAAGGGAAGCTCTGGGATATAGGATAAACACAGAGTTCTGCAGGATATGTAAACGTGCATTATCTGAGGCATATTTTGGTTCAACAGAAGACAAACTTTAAAACCATATGGAACCATGATGATCATCTATATAAATGCACACTGTGTAACAATGTCATAGCACGTGGTTAACCTGTAGTGTACTTTTTAAAGTTAAGATGGGTGTCTTTCCAAATATCTGCCAGTGATAGAGAATCCGTCACATTGCTGGCAAGTTATTGCATTAGTGAATTATAATCTGTCCTATAAACTGTTAAAATATTATTTTCTTTATTAACAGATTAACCTAGAAATCTCTCCCTCTTGTGGCTGTTTTTTTTTAACTTAGATAAGATTAATATTTTGAGCTTCTTAAGCCTTTTGATCTATGGCAGATGTTCAAGCCTTTCAGTCATTCTTTTCAAACTGTAAAGGACTGGAAAAAGAGACCCAATATCCTTAAACAAATCAGCACAAGCACTAGTCACACTTTGAGCTGGTCAGTACATTTATAGTTTTTTCGGCTAGAAGTGTTTTGCTGGGAGTTACTGGTTCACCCTCATGCAGTGCAGTGGTCGAGGAGAAACTTCAAGCAGGAAGTTCAGGTCCAGGATGGAATTTCTGATCAAATTTAGCACAGGCAATGGCCTGTAAAAGGGCAGTCATATGCATAAAGAAAAATGACACTGAAGTTTCTACTATAGGACAAACACATCAAGGACGTGAACTTGGGTCTCACAAGTCCTTGGTAAAGGTTTTTTGACAGTCGATTTTGGAATGTTTCATTTGTATGGCAATTCACTGAAAAATCAGATTTTGAAATATCTATTTTAAAAAAATGAAATCTTATTTGCTGATAGCCCCAGATATCTCCATGAAGGTTTCATTAGGTTTATAAACAGAAGCAATGAATTTCCCTTATCTCATTTGCCATTCCTGTGCCAATATTCTGGCAGCAAGAAGAGATCTAAACCAGTCAGTTTAAAACAACTTTTTCAGCTGCAAAGGTCTTCTCAAGAAAAAAGTCCTCTTAATGTTTCTTGCTAATAATCAACTGCACAGTTTCTGTCTAGGCCATTCTGCACTAAATCACTGGATCCACAAAGAATTTCCTACAAAGAATGGAAAGGAATCTCACCATTCCCAGATTGGCTCACTCACCTTCAGCTTGACAAGAAAACTTAAGCCCCTTTCACGTGACTTAGGAAATGGCTTATGGGCAGGAGGTACAGAACAGAGGCCAGATTGTGTGATGGTCAGGGGAAATCTGCCTCAAGTGCCAACCATTTCACTATATCAAGCGCTGCGCAGAGGCTTTGTACACGGTAGTCTGGAGATGGAGGCACCCTGCTTCTGTTCTCACACACTCTTTATTAAATGGGCCTTTGTTAGGCTTATAGTTAAGATTAATGCAGCTCAATGAAGTACCAGCTCATTGACTCTTCATTTGATGGGTAAATTTCCAAACCGGACAAGTAAATAGAATATCGCACCCGCTATAACTTAATGTATTCCTGAAGTTGAAAGAACTATTCAATAATAAACAGCTGTTGCTGATATTAAAGTTATTTCCCACATATTGAAATGTTTTTGATTCAGATATACAAGGAAAATTATGGCTTAAGACACTGGTTACTCTGAGTTAGGAAAAACTACATTTTACCGTTCCCTTAGTACCAGGCACTGTGGGGCAAAGGGCTTATGCATACAGCATTTTTTAGTATTTACATTCACATTGCCTTTCTGTATATAAAAGTTTCGGTCTAAAGTCCAGTCCTCATCTCTCTTTCTTACTTTATGAAACGATACAGAATCCACGCTGGAGCTAGGCTCTTAACGCCGTGCGAACGCACACCTCGCCTCTCCCACTCAGGACAAGAGAAAACTGGGAGATGGCTTCTTCCATGGCATTCCCGCTAAATATCAGGAGCAACTTAGCCTTCAAAAGCCTATTCTATTTCAGAGTAGCAGTGACGATAACATGAGATGCCCTTAAAAGCACAGTGCAATTTCAGCTGAATGTCATTGAGTGCCGCATCTCTTGCCGGGCCATAAAACAAGAACAGAAAAAGCACATAAATCACAGGATTTACAAATCTGAGCATTTGTTTCTTACTCTTGCAGGAGGAAAAAATATTACTTTCAGAAGTCTAAGATGCAAAGAAGATAAGCTCCAATCTTCTTGTGCTCAAAAGCCCTGTAGTTCTTCCGGTTGTCATGAAAAGACAATTTCCTGACTTCTGAGGGGGTTGATTTCTGCTTTGGGGATTTGACAATGCTATATATATTTTCCTAGCAAGAAACAGAAAAAGGCACTCAAGTAAAGATCACTTTTGCTTGCTGAACCTCTGTGTGCCTTAAAGAGGTCATCCTCATTATCCCTGTCCTTGTATACTCTCTGCTGCTTGTAACCTCCTTGGTTGAACTAGCTGCCTAACAAACTTGCAAGAAAACACGAGAATCGGCTGCTCCTTCCCTTCCTGCCTCACCCCCCACCCCCACCCGCCAAGGAAGAGGCTGGATTCTGGCAGGCTATTCCAAAATTCCTAACTCAATCACTTTCCAAACGTGCTTTTCAACAGCCTGAGGACTCTATTTGGTTCAACAACCTATTAGGGTACATGTAGTACAGCCTACCAGAGTTATCACAGCACACTAACATCTCTAGCTCGGCAGGTTTGATTGGTAGGCCAGGGTAAAGGGGAAAAAAAAGCACCGTAGAAACTGCCTAAAACAGCTTCCTCACCCCCTCAACCAAGTTCTGCAACATTGAAACAGCTTGTTCAAATAACTTCAAATTTGGTCAAATTATCAACTTCTACAGCCCATTCATGCCAAATTTGAAACTCGAGTAAAAAAGAAAGTGCTTTAGCAGAGATGTCAGTAAAGAAAAGGATTTATAGAGGAAAATAAATTTTGTCCTCACCTAGAGTGAGCTTATGAGTTAGACAAACAGAATGGTTCACTCAGTTTTGAGTAATCGCTATATCCTCCATATAATAAATAAAAAATCAGATAATGTGCCAGGTCCCACCAAGTTACCTTCTGAAGACTTAACAAGAGATTGTCTCTGATTTCAAGATCCTACAGTACAAACAAATACACAAGACACACAGAGGAAAGCAGAGTATTCGCTTCATTTTACACCCAGGCACAGGAAGATCGAGCCAGATTTCTTGATGAAAACAGCAAAATAGAATGTATTCTTACATATGTCAGACGGGAAACATATATTTATAAAAGGAGTAGAAAATATTACACGTATATAATTCAGAAATTATAAGCATTTCTCACATTGCCTATTGCTTCACCTTTTTAGAAGTCGGTGGCCTGATTTTTGTGGGTATTGCAGGGTTAGCATGAGCTGAAACATTATTAAAGTTTCCAGAGGGATGAATCCACTCCCTTTTTGACCCTTGAAATATCTGTATCCTAACAACTACACAAAACAATACTGAAGTGTGACTAAACGTGAATGGCAATGTACTGCTGACAAGTTCTGACCATTAACATTTTTCTTTCTGTTTAACTCAGCAGGAGAAAGGCAGCAAACAGAAGCCGTCTGCTGTTAGGAGCACTCACAAGCATTTCATTGTGAGCGCGCAAAAGAAAACGAGTGCAATTCTCTCTGAGAATGCTACTTTCTAGGTTTTCATTATTTCTTTACAGATTAATTGTGGCTAAATGCAAACAGCATATTTAGAAACAGGACACTTTCTTCTGTTGAGATCTTTGAAGTCGGCAACCCAAGCAGGTGAAATAATTGAGATGTACAAGGCCAACATCTGCTGTGCAATTGTACCAATATGATTAGTTTTGCCATGGTGTTACTAAAAGAAGAATATGGTCCTTTTATAGCTTAATTGATCACATTTAGATGTTTGGTGAAGTCTGAATGCAATGGAAAAGCTTCTGCAGGGGTCCGAAGCAACTCTCTCTCACACTAGTACGTAGCCTCATTATTATTTGATAAGCTGAACTCTCTTAGACTTGAGCAGGGTGCAAGGAGGCACAGAACTCAGCTCTCCTGCTTTCCAGGTGAAATTACTAGCTACTCTATTCTTAAATAAAAGGCATGTCCTGCTTTGCTCACAGTTGTATTTTAAAAGAAAAAAAAGAAAAGAGTTTTGCTCAGTTCTCTGGAAAAGTCTTGTAGGTGCTTATGTCCAGGAGATGGTTCATGGCACTGGATCCTGAAAGGATGGAAGAACTTGTGTGCTGTCTAGCATATGAACCTCTGTTTCAGACAGGGCTCTGTGCTCAACGTTTCCAACTGGTTACTCTACATGGCTTCCTGCTCTCAGCATTGGTTGCTTTGATTCCCATTCTGAGATACCTACCTTCGCCCATCAGTTACCAGGAGCCTTGGCACTTAGCACTAAATTCTGGATTCCACCAAGGGGACTTGGCACTTACATTTAGGAATTACACCTTTCTTTCAGGTGTGCAAGTCTGGGAATTCTCTCTGCCCCTTGACCTCCTATAATCGATGAGACCAGTGGTTGTTTCTTGCCTCCTTCTGCAACGTTACAGGATCAGTCCACAAAAACTATTCCAGACAAATTAACCAGTTAATAAAAGGACATTGCTAAAAATATTGTTACACATTTCTCTCTCTACAGGTATGACAGGAATTAGAGTAGACTAATCCTTTGGCTGCTGCAAATCAATGTTACCATCGAGATTAGTGCAGATGTGCCAATTTACACCTGATGAAAACCTGGCCAGAAAAAATCAACTAAAACAATTATTTTAGGAGAGAAATAAAGACTGTACAGCAATGTTCACCTATAAAAAACCTTCTTTTAAATGTCATGTTGTAGTTCTCTGGATTGTTACAGGAGGGTGCTATGGTACTTAAATATAAAGGGGCAATTTTAAAGTACTAAAAGTTAAATACAATTTTTAAAAAAGCAACACCCATGCTCAGTGAATTATGGAGAGTCTGTGAAGGGTGGTAAGTGTAAGAATCCAATCCCTGGTCTTAGAAAGAACCTACTGTATGTTCCTACAAATATTGATATTTGAAATCCAAAGCACATGTGATGCATTAGTGTGAAACAGGGATTACATACATGCTGCTCTCTGCCCTGCAGTTCAGGAAAAGTCCTTATGTAATGAAGAACTGAAAGACTTATGAGGGAATCCAATGGACTGTTATCGTGTAAAAATACCAGGGCTCTCCAAAGTCAACTCACAGTTGCTCAAATGTTTGCCGGTATGTGTTTTGTTTTCCAATAGGCCTGAGAGAGAAGGAGCTCCATTCATGTCAGACCCTGTTAATCTCATACCTACAGCTCAGCCTGTGTGAATGAAACAGTGACTTGGGAAAGCCACTGCTTTTCTTTCCAGTCAATTCTCAAACATATAAAACCTACCGCAAGAGATCCAAACACACTCAAACAATAACAGGCAATTTTGCCAATTACAGAAACTACTTGTAGGCAATAAGAAGAGAACTTTTCATTCAACTGGGGGCTCTGATTTTGGGTGTTGGAAAATTAAGACTTCTCGGTGCTTCCTCCATCTGCTTCTCTCAATAGCCATCTGAATCCTGTAAGCTTTAATCATACATTATACAAGTGCTTGGAGAAATTCTTGATTTAAAAATTTAACGATAAAATAAAAAGGAAGATATAAGAACAAAAACTCAGGCAAAATGTAACAACAGAGCTCAAAGGTTTTGTAGTCCCAACATGCTACAGATGAAAATACTTTTATTTTAGTGGGGATACAAAGAATAGGACCAAGCCCAGAGTTTTTCATAGGCCCAATTGTGCTCTTTTCAAACTAAGCAAAGCTGTCATTAACTTAATGGCAACTCAGTAACAGTGGTGCTAATAACAGATGTGCTAAATAGGAGCTACAAAGAGACTTTCACACTCACTTCAAATACAGCAAATGCTCACTTTCAACACTTTGGGATGGTTTGTTTTTCCCATCAGGCCTTATCTCACATGTTAAAATCCCTCTGCCCTTAGAGAATACTACTGCTATAGAAATAAGACCTTTGATTTTTTTTGAGAATTTTTTTTTTGAGGATTCCTCAGAAACTGCATGCAAATCACAGAATCATAGAATGTCTTGGGTTAGAAAGGACTTCTAAAGGTCATCTAGTCCAACTCCCCTGCAGTCGGCAGGAACATCTTTAACTAGATCAGGTTGCTCAGTGACCCATCCAACCTGGCCTTGAATGTTTCCAGGGATGGGGCATCTACCACCTTTCTGGGCAACCTGTGCCAGTGCTTCACCACGGCTAGACTCATATCTAGTCTAAGTGTTGCTTCTTTTATTTTAAAACCATCACCCCTTTTCTTGTTGCAACTGGCCCTGCTAAAGACACTGTCTCCATCCTTCTAGTAGACCTCCTTCAACTACTGAAAAGTTGCAATAAGATCTTTCTGGAACTTTCTCTTCTCCAGGCTGAACGACCGCGAATCTCTTGGCCTTTCTTCATTAACAGGTGTTCCACCCTTCTGATCATTTTTGTGGCTCTCCTCTGGACCCGTGCCAAAAGGTTCATGTCCTTCTACGATTCTATGATTCTTGTGCTGAAGATTCCAGAGCTGGACACAGTACCATTGATGAGATTTCATCAGAGCAGAGTAGAGGGGGAGAATCACCTCTCTTGACCTGCTGGCCACACTTCCTTTGACGCAGTCCAGAATATGGTTTGCCTTCTTGAAGTCCTTCTTCACAGGGCTGTTCTTAATCCCTTCATCCTCCAATCTGTAATGATATTGGGGATTGCCGTGATTCAGCTGCAGCACATGGTACTTGGCTTGTTGAACCCCATGAGGTTCAACACACAAGGCCCACTCCTCAAGCTTGTCCAGGTCTCCCTGGGTGGCATTCCATTGCTCAGGCATGTCAACTGCACCACTCGGCTTGGTGTCATCTGCAGACTTGCTGAGGGTATACTCAATCCCACTGTCTGTGTCATTGATGAGATTAAACAGCACTGGTGCCAGTATGGACCCCTGAGGGACACCACTTGTCACTGAACTCCATCTGGATATTAAGCCATCGACTACTACTCTCGATGTAACCATCCAAACAACTCTTTATCTACCAAATAGTCCAGCCATCAAATCCATATTTCTCTAATTTAGAAATTTGAATCCTTGGCTCTGTTTCAGATCTCTAGTAAGACATTACCGGTATTGTCATCTGCAAAGTTTAATACAGGGTACTAGAGTGTATCAGTATGACACAACGTTTTAATTCACTCTTGTCTCTGTAGCCAAGCTAGCAGCAGCAGTATCTAAGCTTCTACATCACCTAAGCCCCAGTGATACCATGTTCGTACGGAAAAGTCATACGACACCTCGGTTAATGAGGCCTCTGACTCATCCAGAGATGGAAGGCTGGAATGAAAAAGCAAGAGTCCTTCAGCTTCCATTCAAACAGATCAGATTTGGTGTGCTTCTAGTGAAGAGTCAGGGTGGAAACTATTCCGAGTGTGCCTGCATTTCTAAGTGGCTTTTGTGAAGGTCAGTATCTTATTTGTAACTCAACAGATGTGTTCTTGCTCTGCTAGAGCACGGCAGTCCCATAACAGCAGCTGTTCCACCACACCTTTTTAGGAGAGGAAGATGCAACCTATGTTATTGTTGCAAAGAATGTGCATAATAAGCACGCCACGGCTGAAGACATCAAGACCTGCACTGGTAAAAACTTCAAGAAGTAAGTCCTGGTTTTCATTCTGCTTCCCCATAGGCCACCAATTTCCTCAAGAATGATCTTGATGGCAGCTTTTGCATTTGATTAGACTTCCAAATAAAGATTTAGTTTAAAATCATGCTAATTTTTCAAAAGCAGAGGGCACTAAAGTGCAGGATAGCATGATCCATTCAATTACTTCTCCTGTTGGAATAAGACTGACATTCTGGAAATTTTCCAGTATTTTTTTTTTAAGAGCAAAAGTTACTGTGCTTTCAATCACTACTATGTTAGAATATCAAGGTTTTATACTGAGAAGCTGTCCAAAACATTGGTTTGGTTCAAAAAAAACACAAACCAAACACAAAACTTCAACATTTGACAGCTTTAGGAAAAAAATACGTTATATACAATGTAAGTTCTGGTCTTGATGTGGGACTCTCCAGATGATATTACATAGCTTCATTGCCCACGAGGTCACAGATATCTTAAAGCCCCATCTGGGGCTCCACGGAAATGGGACAGAACTTCAGGTCTTGCTTTACGTACTGTATGCTAAAAGAAAGAAGGAAGGAAAGGAACGATCAGACCAGAAAGTAACCGGCTTTGCTTTAACAGCAAAAGGGAATTGTAAATTGAAAAGAACTTTCTATTACAGTTGGCTTATTCTACAAAGCACAGTATTTTTATATTCCTTGTAATTTGCCCTGGATGTTCACATTAATCTAACTGTTTCTGAAAACCTAGTAAACTTTTAATCTCCAGAACATCTGTGCCAATGAGTTCTTCAGATCAATCATCCACTATGCAATTTCTTTCTGTGTTGCCTTTTGATCCTTGCTTTCAAAGAAGTGTCGAATATATTTTCACTAACTTCTTCCCTAAACTCTTGCCAGGCCCTTCCTTGCTCATTGCCTCTTGAAGTTTACAAGTCTGCGATCTTTACAGCTACACCTAGTTGACTTTTGGTAGCTGGGCCTGGGTTTGGCAGCTCCTTGTCTGTTTTGTTGTGTGTGAATGGTCCATTAGAAAAAAAAATTAATCATGTGAACAAAAATTAATCATGTATCCATCTGTGTCCAGTGCCTGAGTTCATTTACAGTCAGTGGGTTCACTCCAGACCAGATATGGAATAAGAACTAGAACACAGCTCATGCGAACAACTGTGTCAAAGTCGTGCCCGAAGCTAAGCATGATGTTACAGACACAGTCTCAGTCTCTCCACATAGAAGAGACCCCTACCTTATAAGAACAATTTTTACCAGAAATATATTTAAATAACCAACATCTGTAAATAAAGCATGAATCAATGTGGAATATAGATGAAGAAGGACACGCTTTCTGGAAAGCTTTTTGAGATTCCTTACCAGTCTAGTGCCAGATGAAAGGGCAAAGAACACCTGAGAAGTTGGGAAAGGGTAAAGGAGGAAGAGCTCTAAACAAAAAACTAAAGATAGACAGACTTCTAGGAGCAGTGGGGAAGAAAATAGTGGCGAGAGGAAGTATTTAGACAGTGTAATCAGCAAAGCAAAGAACAAGAGGGGAAGCAACATACAGACTGGGGCACCAACGTGCAAGCACCAACATGAGAGGTGGAGAACACGCATTGAGCGAGCCCGTTCTGATGGAGTCTTGACATTTCTCAAGTGTGGAACAGTTATTTGTGGATTTAAAGAGTATCTGTTTCTAATTTGGAACTGGGAAATATTTATCTTATGAAATCTATCATGTGCTTTCCTCTACCAAGCCCTCTGCAAAGTCCCAGTAGATTCCTTCTTCCCCTCAGCACCAGGATGCCATTGTGCATTGCCTTGGCATTTTCTGTAGATGGGCATCACTTGTCTCCTATGACTGACCCACAGCCCTCAGGTCTACATCGCTATTCTCCAGACTACAACAAAAGGATATTCAGTGAATGCTTGGTGACCGGTATCTTCATCATAGGCAGGGGTATTTCCTGTGGCTACTACAATATAGATTTTTGTAGAGGCTCACTGCCTCCCTTCCATGCTCACCCTCACAGGAACCGCTCCAGCCTTATTACTGGTACTGTCACCCGCTGCTCTAGTTGGGTGGCCCTACAACTTCCAGGAATCTGGTGTCTGTAGCTGGGGAAAGTCCAGGTCTTCTAGCTGCAGTACTGAAGGCTTTTAGATCCAGTATAGCTGGCAGGAGTACTTCCTGCTCTGGCTGCTGCAAGACAGGCTGAACATCCCTCTGCCCCTCTACACAAAATGGAGACAATTGCAGTGCACTGGGCAGCTCACCAGTCAAGGAATTTTAAAGCCAGGATCTGAGTGGTAGTTGACGGAAGTGGAAGGAGAAGGTTGCGTGATTATTAGAGCCCAACCCTTCTGAATCTGTGCAGATGCCTAGGAAAATGCTGCCATCTGTACTTTAAACTCATAGGAGATAAGCAGAGGAAGGAGGGGGTTGTACCACATGTGCTGCAAAGCCTTTGTAAAGAATGAAAACACACTGTGGTGCTGACTTTGTCTATTAAAGCCAGCAAGGCCTCAATCATGCTGATGTTTTGTCAAAAAATATTGAATCAATTAGTAACCGTAACATTTTCAAATAGCTTCCAAACAGCAAAACAGATTTTGGCATAAATAAAAATCTGCTCTCTTTATTGAATCCTTATATGGCAAGTTTCAGTGCAGAAGGAATTCTTAGCAGTAGAGTCATCAAGCTGGACTTTTGCAGCAGGGGGAAACTTTGGTGCAGATGGGGCACAGAATACAAAATTGTCACTTCACAGTTCATTCTTCACTTTAAGGTCAACTGGAGTTGCTAAATGGGTGTCAGTGAGACTTCATTTATGCAAAGAGGATAAATGTTTCCACTTAGCACAGCAGCTTTACAGACCAGGATTTTGTCCCTTGGCCCTCCAAGGTAAGTTTGCAGGAGTCACTAATTTGGCTTCAGACTTCCTTTGTCAGTCAAAACCCATGAAGTGATTCACACGGTGATTTGATCCTCAGCTGATTTCCAACCAACTTTCTCCCTTCTTGGAAATAGCACTCAAAGGCCTTTCCAGTGTTAATCTTCTTCCCAAGAACATTTTATGTTTGTCAGTTTTGGGGATTCCAATCAAGGCAATAAATACATAATAATCAGTCGTCTTTATTTCTGTCCTGACACCTATACAGGAGACAATTTGCTTCCTGGTTCTGTTACTCAGTTGTACAGTTGTCTCCTCTCAAGAAAACAGCCATCGATCTTCTTAAAGTTCAGCTCAGGAACTCTGCAGTCACTCTAAACTCTGCTTTCACTCTGATTAGTGGATTTCTTATCTTTGATGTTTGCAAGGACTGAAATCTCAGCTGAGGAAACAGCTCATCTCTAAATTAATTCTATGATTTTGGATGTAATACAGGATAGATACATAGAGGAAAAAACACACCCACCCTGAGTACAGCTGGAGCATGGGAGCTGTAATTTGCACTTGTAAAGTATTCTGAAATATCAGAGCAAAGACTATATTTTAAAGTGATTTTTCACCCTAAGCTGTACAAGGAGACCAATATTCATCTTACAGACATTAGGCATATCAATGCCTTACATTTTTCAGGATTCTTAAAAAGACTTCACCAAAATCAGCTCTTAGAACTGAAATTTCACATGCTAAATGTCTGCCAGAGAATTGTTATTATTTTATTTTTCACACTGTGCTGAAAAAGGTTTCTAACAATGAAATTAGGCGGGAGATGTTGTTTTGTGCATGTTAAATATATTCTCACAACATTTTTTCCAGAAGGTTCTGCTGAAAAATAGATTTGCAATTTAAATGAGTTTCTCTTATGCCAGAGATGAGCCTTTTGTCTTCTCCCCTTAAAACAACTCAAAGTTGGCCAAACCCTAAGTCACCAGGGCCAAAAATGAATGTTTGTCTATACACAATAACGTGGTAAAGCTTGACAGTTAAATTCTACAGTGAGTCTATTTCAAATGAGGGATTCAGGAGCTGATCAGAGTTATCCCAAAAATTGCTGTTTCAGTCTCCTGGCTAAAATACCAAATCTGAGATGAAGGGAAATGTTTCTCTTTCATCTAGAGGGCTTAATTGTGCCCAGGGTTCATAGGACATAGAATCATAAAATTATGAAATCATTTAGGTTAGAAAAGACCTTTAAGATCTGTGAGTCCAACCATAAACCTAACACTGCCAAGTCCACCACTAAACCATGTCCCCAAAGCTCCACATCTACGTGTGAAATTAGCGTGACTCAAATGTAAAGAGAAGAGAAAAGCATGACTGAACGGAACTAGAAAGACCCCAGGAGACAAGGGCATAGAGGCAAGGTGATCAGGAGAACGAGAAAAAGAAGGATGATGCAGAGATGGGAATGCAAGAGTTGGAAAGTAAGTCAGAGAAAATCTCGCTCTTGGAGTGCTAAACAAGAACAAAGCACCTGTAATCCAAGATTTCCACAACTCACTATTCCTTTGATGTCAGCAGCAAGCATTCTCAAACTGGCTATTTGGTGTGACAGAGCTTTGGGAACCACTGATTTGTTTTCTTCAGGTTTTGTCCTTGTTACTATTTAAAAAAAAACACCAAAGACATTCAGAGAAAGACTACACGTAGCACCTATGGGCTGCACAGCCAACTGTCAGGAAACAACACTGAGGCCTGGCTTAGACCTCTGCCTGCCTATTTTTGTGTTTCCTTGCTGTATGCTCCTAAATCATGAAGGACATCAGCATTTCCCTAAAGGAACTGGAACAATGAGCACAAGAATGGAAGTTCCAGTAAACAACATTCATCTGGCTTCCACTGTGTTGGTGACTGAATTTTAATTTAATGGAAATTTAGGCCAGTTAAAAGATTCTGCTAGTTCCTCTACTTTCTCTCCAGCTTAATGCAGTAGGGGTGCTACACACAAGAGGCCCACAGAATCCAAGAGATTCAAACATTGTTTCTAATTGTTCTCCTGATGCCTAAAATGGCATCTCCTGATGCCTACTGATGCCTAACTGTAAGAATCAGTTGCACACCTTGTGGTTTACAAAAGTAGTAGTACACTTTCAAGGATACTTTCAAGAGCAGGCCATATCGTTAACTTGCTCCCCTAGGAAACACTTAACAATGCAACGCCAATCAAACAGAATCAAAGACATAGAAACAGGAACGGGCTGAGCTTCTTCCTTTAGATTTATCTGTTCCCTACTAGCATCATCCAACAACGGCAACTGAGATGCTGTTAATTGCACAACAGAAATAGCACAGTAAAAAATTAAGAATGCACAGAGTAAACAATTTTACAGTTTCTTAGCTTCTGATTCCTCCCTCAGTCTTCACCTGTCTAATACTAACCTTCACCAGCCCAAAACTCTCTGGTCATCTCTCAAACTAAACTTTCAGCATCTTGGATATTTTCAAAATTATGAAGTTCTATAGAGATGACAGCAGCTGAAAAGATCTCACCCAAACTACCAAAATTACAGTGCAGAATTCCATGGAACATACTAAATGTGTATATATAAAAGCTAGACAAGTGTTCAATAACTCCACAAGATATTCAGGATATCAGGATGAAGAAGATATTGACCTCAGTTATCTGCATGAACTAGATACTGCACTGGAGGCAAAATTGCTTGCTTGTCTTTGCTTGTGTTTACTTTGTGATTTCTACATTTTTCTTTTTTTTAGAAGTGTTTGTGTATGCCTCTAACGAAAGAATGTCTCTTTAGTTGCACGAAGCACTGATTTTAAGATAGGAAAAATTTGGTTAAAAAGTTGTGACAGATCAATAGCTCAATATGCATCTGCTATTGTCTGTATTGCAGACACAGTCCCCTAAGAGCTTTTCTTTAAGCTGTGTTTATCCTTCTGCTTTCTGTTCCACAAAGCTCTGCTCTCCTGGTCTGCTCATTTTATGACACCTTTATGGTCAAATCTTGATTTAACCACATGCTGTGGCAGTCTCCTAGAATACATACTACCCTGTGCTCACACATGGTAGGCTCAAACCCTGGATATGTAGATACCTGATCTGTTTTCTAGAAATTTGTTACTTGGACATGATTCTGACAAACCGGAATGTCAGCCCAGGTTTTTTGGCAGTGTGCCTCCGTTTTCTGTTTCTGTAAGAGGCCTTCACTTTCCCAAGCTCCTTGTCCCACTGGTAGTTTTATAAAAAAGCTCAGCAGGTCCCTGGAAGTTCACAAAGCCTTCTTCATTCATAAACAAGCTGCTTGCGAGCCCCTGAACAGAATGGCTCTATCCATGATGTCTGATTGACCTTCAAGAACTGCACACATGACAGAAAAAATAATAATAATAAAAAAGGGGGCAGAAAGTTTAAGGAAATAGACAAATGAAGAACAAGGGGCCCATCAGCGTGTTAGTAATGTGGTGAATGCAAGAATTAAAGATATAAATATCATGATGGGCTGTATTTGCATTGCCACAGTCTGGTTAAAAGAAAGAACCCCAGAGCTAGGAACCGATGCCTCTTGCATCCCTAATGGCTTCTATATAAAAATTGTCATTTTCTTTGTATGATTAAAATAAAGAGCATCGGCAAAATAAACTCTCCCTTCCTACATGTTTCTTTCAGTGAATCTACTGCTGATAGAAGATGCCAGTTTAACAAGTCTGCAGACAGAGGGCTTCTGTCTGCAGAATAGATACAAGACAAGCAGTGGCAGGGAGAGGGTCTCTGCCACACACACAGTTCACTCAGCCCAGCAAGACCACCCCAAGAGGGAAAGGAGCTTTCAGGTCTTGGCTTCCTTACTGACAGGAACAGCCTGAGAGCCAATCGGTGTCCTTCGCCAGAGCAAGGTTTGGGCGATCTGGAGTCAGAGTGCTTGTCACTAGCCTGAAGCCAACAGTTCGGTTAGCTTCATTTTCTATCGAGTGCTACTGACAGCTACTCTTGAGAATGTAAGGCCTGTCATTACTGGTCTCTACCATACAGGTCATTCAGGCAACTGCCATTTCTAGTTATTCTGTTAGTCACCATTCCCTGTTCTCTCTTCATTCATCTGCCTCCAATGATCACCCTTCTATCCTACTTTGAATCAGGGCAGTCTTTCAAAACAATCCCAATGCTGCTTCATCTTCCCCAGCAAGCTCTGTTTCCTTCATACTGGAATCTTTGTCCCATCTTTACCTTTCCAGTTGGCACTTTACTTATTTTCCATGTTGCCATTCCTATGGAATCTCAACAGGGCATCAAGGACTTCCTTGGCTTTGAGCTGACCAACACCCTTTCTTCTTCAGTGTATTTCATGCTCACAAGTTTTTGCCAGCCAAAACTTCTACTAATTTTCCCCCTACACACTGCCTCCTGCCTCTCTGTGACAGCTGTTGATGACATTGTTGTGACCTCCGCAGTGTGAAGCCTCTGATGGCAGGCAGAGGGTAAGCGAGCAACTTCCCAGGTACCAGCTTTGTGACATCGAGTATAGGAGAAGATACTGTGTTAGCTCTTTTCTCCCACTTGATCTAATGATTTGTTACAGTGCCAGAAAGGATGCTATGGATGTTCATTTTATGTCAAATTCCAACATTCTGAGAGACATTATGATTTACAAGGCTGGCAATGGAACAGAGTTTGGTCCTGACTAGGAGCAATCACAAGTCAGGATGAGGTTCTGGCTGCAGGTCTCCTTATTTTATATTAACTTCCACACTGGATACTGAGTTTCCAACTGTCTGAAAAAACACCATCACTTTAGGCAGCATAGTTGATTGTTCTCCATCAAGACACCTGCCAGTGAATTAGTCACAGGAACTAAATTAGGCTTTGTTACTCTAGAAGCAGTCACTCCAGTTTAAATTCTGGCAAGGCTCTGTAGAAAAAAACCCTAGCATTTCATATACCCACAGTGCTCTGTGGGTAAACGAGTTCATCTTTAGGAATGTGAATCCAGAATATCTCAGTTGTATTGTCATCACAAGACAATTATTTTACAAGCTCTGAAGGACATAGGCCAGGTCAGGTGGCAAGCCAGTGAAAGCTACCGGTGGGGACTTCACAATGACTCAGATCATGGTCCTCTTTTTTAACGGTGCTTTGCCAGCCTGGTCTCTAGAACTGTAAGCACAATTAATTTCCCCAGAAGCGTGCAGATAAATAAGCTACGATTTGCTGCTACTGAGATTGATTTAAGCCAGCACGTGGCTTGTCTAAGAGCTAAATATGTACCCTAACATATTCTTTGGTACCATGAGATGGTAGAGTTTAGAATCATATGCAGTAGACACAGGGCCACAAGCAGGATCACTACCCTGGACTTCAGAAGGGCTAACTTTGGCCTCTTCGGGGAACTGCTTAGAAAAGTTCCATGGGACAGGACTCTAGATGGTAAGGGGACTCAAGCAAGCTGGCTAACATTCAAGCACCATTCCCTCCAGGCTCAAGATCAGAGCATCCCAAAGAAATGTAAGTAAGAAATCAAGCAAGAGAGCTAGGAGACCTGTATGGTTGAGCAGGGAGCTGATGAATAAACTTAAGGGGAAGAAGGAGGTCTATAGAACATGGAAGAAGGGGCTGACCACTTGGGAAGAATCCACAGAGGTTGTCAGAGGGTGCAGGGATGCGACAAGGAAAGCTAAGGCCTCCTTAGAACTAAACCTGGTGAGGGAGGTCAAGGACAACAAGAAAGGCTTTTTTAAGTACATTGGAGGCAAAAGGAAGTCCAGAGGAAATGTGGGCCCACTGCTGAATGAAGTGGGTGCTCTGGATATAGAGAAGGCGGAACTACCGAATGCTGCCTTTGCTTCAGTCTTCACTGCTAAGGCCAGCTCCCAGGAGTCCCAGACCTTTAAGACCACAGAGGAAATCTGGAGGAAGGATGATTTTGCCTCTGTTGATGAGGATTGGGTCAGAGATCAGTTAAACAAATTGAATACCCACAAGTCCATGGGCCCTGATGAGATGCATCTGCAAGTGCTGAAGGAGATGGCAGAGGTCATTGCTAGGCCACTCTCCATGACCTTCAAAAGGTCCTGGAGAACAGAAGAGGTGCCTGATGACTGGAGGAAGGCCAATGTCATTCCAGTCTTCAAAAAGGGCAAGAAGGAGGACCCAGGTAACTATAGGCCAGTCAGCCCCATCTCCATCCCTGGAAAGCTGGTGGCTTGTTCTTGGCGCCACCTCAAAGCATGTTGAGGAAAGGAGGCTTATCACGAGTAGTCAAC